>BTHU01000018.1:2640000-2757500 GCA_036184795.1 Tokudaia tokunoshimensis
CTGGTGTTGGACCGGTTGCGCTGTGGAGCCCAGACGCAAATGTGTGTGGGTCACTTGCTCCCAGAATTGCCAGGATTTCCATTCCTGTCATTTCTACAGGTTTTTTTTTTATATCTGCATGTGTGTGTGTGTGTGTGTGTGTGTGTGTGAGAGAGAGAGGGGGGGGGTACATGGTGGTGGGGTGTTGCACATGTTCTGTGCATCAGCATGCAAGGGCTTGGGTCTATGTGGGGTCTCGGCACCATACTGTGGCTTTGGGTCACATTTATGTGAGCCAGTCATACAGAGACCTAGCTCTGATTCCTTTTGCTGCACACATGCCTTCATGAAAGGTTGCAGTTTCAGGGGGTCTGTCTGTCCTTTCCTGAGAGAACATCTCTGTTGTGTCCATTCCACCAGGGAGAGAAGAAAATGAAATTATTGAAGAGCGGACCATTTTCCCCAAACGCCATAGAATAGCAAAGATGAGAGACAGGATATTCTCTCTCTCTCTCTCTCTCTCTCTCTCTCTCTCTCTCTCTCTCTCTCTCTCTCTCTCTCTCTCCCTCTCCCTCTCCCTCTCCCTCTCCCTCTCCCTCTCCCTCTGCCTCTCCCTCTGCCTCCCTCACCCCACCCTCTCCGGGGTGCACAATAGGTCTCAGCTGACTTACATTTGGAAGATCAATTACCTCCGAGATTCACATTTTACACCGAGCTGCCTGGTAGTTGTTCTTGGGGACTAGACGTAATGGGTTAGGCCACACCACCCCTGTCTAACGGCTGTGCTTCCCTCTTTCCCAAGGAACAATTTCTTTCTAGATGGTTACAGTAAATTATCCAATCTTAGACACCCCTATTTGGAGCAGTGTAGAAAATATACCCCCTCAGAGCCGGGTGCAGGGTATAATAGGCATTGTGGGTGAACAGAAACTACCCTCTGGACATACCCATTTGCTTGCCCTCTGTCATTTTGGAGGTCCCTGTTGGGGAGGGGAGCTCAGCTGTTAGGGCTCCCATGCCCCCAGTTATGGCACTAAAACCCTTTTATCAGGCTCGAGCTTTCTCGTATTGCTGCATTTGTTAGATTCATTCTAAATTTGCTAAGACTTTAGAATTTTAGCTATAGGCCTTGGAAGCAAACCTATCTGCATTTCATCTCAAATGGTGAATCTACAGCTTATTGACCCTGAGGTCATGAGCAAAGCTGTCACTCTTCTTTAAGCTCCACATTTCTTTCATCTTGAAAAGATGATAGATAGCAGTGATCTTGTTCAGTCATGAAATCGCATGTTTCAAAATTACTTGTGAAGATCTATGGTGTCCGGCGCAAGATTGATGAATGAACACTGGTGGTCCTTTTTTCTTGTGTGCCACATTCATTGGGAACAGGGAGGGTCAGTTGGTAAGGAGATCCACTGTGCACAGCTGGCCCTGGGAACTTTCATAGATGTTACCTGCCTTCCTTAGCTGCTAGCCTACCTTCCTACCTTAGTGATGACTCACTGGAACCAAGTACCCTGACTTGCTAGTGTGTTGGCTATGATACAGGCACCAGTACTCAGTTGAACTTTTGATATGTAATGCTGAGGTGATGTGGACAGTAGATGATGTGGGCAGAGAAAGGAAGAGCATCCCAGTGTGCACTGATGGGGGAAAGCCAGTACCATAAAGTTGTCTGTGTAGAGAGTGGGAACAGAAGTTGCTTCTTCTGTGAATTTGGAGGAAGCTGTGTGGCAGGGAGACCAGAGCCAGAGCCTAGGTCCTAAGGGCACACGGAAAGGAAAGCTACAGAAGGAGGAGACAGTTTCTGCCCCTGCCATGTGCTTGAGTTACAAAATATTCTGTTCTGAATTGGTGAGATGGTTCAGTGAGCAAGGGCACTGACAACCAAGACTGACAACATGAATTCAACACCTAGACCCACACGGCAGGATTGAGGTAAATACCGTGAGCTTTTCCTTGACCTCCACCGTGAGCATGTGTGCACTCTACTTACACAAATCAATGTGACTGCAACCTCTGCCCTGCTAAGGGAGGGGGCATTTCTGTCACTGTGGCTATATGACGCCCCATTCACCAAGGAGTCATGAGGAGGCGTCTGTAGAAGGCACTGGAGCCCAGGGGCATCAGCAGTGGCATTTGGAAAGGTTGAACAGATGGCGCAGGAAGTGAAAGCACCTGGCATATAGGCAGAAGGACCAGAATTTGCATCCCCAGACCTCACATAGACAATAGGTAGGCAAAGACAGGGGATCCCAGAAGCCAGCAAATCCCGGGTTTGAATGAGAGGCCCTGCCTCAAAGAAAATAAGGTAAAAAGTAATCCAGGAAGATTCCTGACATCGACAGGCCCCTAGACATGTTTGTCACCTGCACACAGGGGCAAACACATAGTGAACATTTCACACATTGCACTTACCCTCCCCCCAACATGCACAGCAAAAGAGGAAAAAAGTGAAGTTAGAGGCACCCTCACTCATGTTCACTCCAGCTCTGCCAGAGGGCTGAGCTGTGGAATCTTTATAAACCCCGCTCCTGCTATGACTGTTGGGAAGGGGAAGATAGAAAGCCGCCAAGGACTTAAGGCAGAGCCTGGCATAAAGCAGGGGTACAGTCATAGGAGTCAGCACTCTCTTCCCCTCTTATCCTTAGTCTCGGACCACGTTTCCAAGGCCATTCTTTCTCTTCGTTTTCTCTGCTTAAGTAAATCCCTAGCCCTCTTGGCATCAGATGAAGACAGAGTATGATGGTTCTCAACCTGTGGGTCATGACACCCTCCCACCCCTGGGGATCAAAGGACCCTTTCACGGGGGTTGCATATCAGATATCTCCTTTACGTTACGATTCATAACAGTAGCAAAATTATGGTTATGAAGTAGCAGTGAAATAATTTTAGTAATTCCCCACCACATGAGGAACTGTGTAAGGGGGTTGCAGCATCAGGAAGGTTGAGAACCACTGACCTAGTAGATGACTGCATGTTGCAGGACATCTTGACTCCATGAAAGTGGAGAGGTGGAAACCTAGGCCTGGAGCCGGTTTCTTGCCTTGGTCGGGCCCCTGAACTGCTTTGAGCCTGACTTGTTCTCAGCTGAAAATAGTGGGACTGTGCCCTGTAAGGAGATGTTCCTCCCCCTCTGAAGCCGTTCAGACTTAAGTCCATGCCTATGGTGAGCGAAACCCATACCTGTTGCCGTGTCTCCCACAGAGACACAGGCCTTTGCCACTCCTCTGACACTATGCACAGTGCCTGTTGCTGCTGTAGAAGTAAAAAGTAAGACTTTGCATGTGTGCCAGTTAATTACCTGCGAGATCCACGTTGACTGAGTTTCTACATCGGACACTTGAGTCTCTGTGTTTACATAGAAACGTCATGCTTTTCCTATCTCCTCTCTGCTTGGAACTACTTGGTTTTCTCTGCTGGCTGGTTGTGTTGAGAAGGCTTGTGCCTATAAGTCTGTGTACATGGGGGAGCGTGCCTGAAACAGAACTTTGAAGAATGTGGACTTTTTATTCTGTACTAGACTTTCCTCTGCATTTCGTCCTGGAGAATGTGAGAATACAACTTCCCCACCTCATTGAAAACATCATTCTTTCTTACAAAAGAATGAACAGTTGGAAGGCTGTGCAGCATCTCACCGGTTTTACAACTCTGACATTAACTGGAGGGGAAGGCTTAATATTCTTTGTGTTTTTTGAGCTTTTGTCTTTCTGTCATGTGCCCTCCTGTTGTAATGTAATTTTTTATGTAACGTTTAATTTTTTAAAAAAGAATTTAAGTATGTGGGGGCAATGTTTGGGGAGTTCAGAAGAGGGCCTCAGACCCCCTGTAGCTGGAGTTATAGGGATGTGAGTTGCCCTGCGCATGTGGTAGGAATTGAACTTAAGTCCTCTCCAAGAGCAGAATGTGTTCTTAACTGCAAAGCCATCTCTCCAGCCCCATTTTTTAAATTTTCTATTAATTTTTTTATTGCCAGGAATTTTTGTATGTTAAATATTTTAAAGGTGACCCATTTTAAAAATGATTTATATATTTATGAGCACATGCCTGCATTTATGTATGTATACCACATGTATGCCTGCTACCCAAGGAGGTCAGAAGAGGCTCTTGGAGCCCTTGGAACTGGAATTACAGACAGTTGTGAGCCATCATCTGGGTGCTAGAAACAGAACCCAGGTCCTCTGGAAGAGCAGCAAGTGCTCCTAACCACTGAATTATCTCTCCAACTTCATAATTTTTCATATTTTGATACAAGCATTTGAGTTATTAAAAAGGGTTTTCTCTTTTACTTATGTATATGTGTCTGTATGGATGTATGTGTATGTAAGTGCACAAGGAGACTAGTGATTGGGTGGTTGGGTTAACTCGTGAAGGTGCTGCGAACTAGGGACTTCTGTAAAGTTAGTTTCTCGAGTAGAGCTTGTGAGTATTTTCCATCTATCTACATCTACTTTGGAGAGCTCACTGGATTATGTTCAGAATCATTCATTCCAGTTCTATTTTCTGGAGAAAATCTCACAGTATTATTCTTTATGTACTTAAAAATAAGACAAAAGCAAAAACAAACAAACAAACAAACATTTGTTAGAATTTGTCAGGAAAGAATCCTGACCTGGAGATTTTTGCAAGAGGATTTTAAAAGAGAATCTATTTGATTTAATGGGTTGAGGACTTTGCAGATCACTTACTTTTTCTTGGGTCATTTTGGCAGTCAGCGTCCTGTGTTCTCTGTGTTGTCACACTGGTGGGATTGGAACTCTGCGGTATCTCCACCCTTCCCTCCCAGTGACTTTGGTCCTCTTTGATTGTATCATTTCTCACTCTTTTTAGTTTTCCTTTAAGGTTTATCATAAAATTACAGACTGGTAAAGGCTCTTCACCAGCCCTATATTTGACAGAGGGCTAATATCCAAAATTTATTAAAAAACTCAAGAAGTTAGATACCAACAACCCAAAAAACCCAATTTAAAAATGGGGTACAGAGCTAAGCAGAGAATCTCGAGAAAGGAATCTCAAATGTCCAAAAAACAGTTAAAGACATGAGTCTTAGTCATCAGGGAAATGTAAATCAAAACAGCTCTGAGGTTCCAGAATGGCTAAGATCAAAATCTCAAGTGACAGCACACGCTGGTGAGGCTCGGAGTGGGGGCACGCCTCCATTGCTGGCGGGAGTGCAAACTTGTACAAACGCTTTAGAAATCAAGTTGGTGGTTTCTCAGAAAGCTGGGAATGGTTCTACCTCAAGATCCAGCTATACCACTCCTGGGCATATACCCAAAAGATGCCGTACTATACCACAAAGACACTTGCTCAACTATGTTCATAGCAGCTTTATTCACACTAGCCAGAAACTGGAAATAACCTAGATGTCCCTCAACTGAAGAACGGATAAAAACTATGTGGTTCATTTACACCATGGAATACTATTCAGCTATTAAAAACAAAGACATGGTGAATTTTGCAGGCAAATGGATAGATCTTGAGAATATCATCCTGAATGAGGTAACCCAATTCCAAAAGGGCATACATGATGGGAGTCTAGCATGGTTGTTTTAATCAGTGAGTATTTTTTCCCCATCTTTTTGTCTTTCTCCTCTTTGTTCCCTCCCTCTGCTTCCTGTGAGTTTCTTCTTTATTTCCTGAGATGAGAGCTGGTTGCTCCATACTTTCCCTCTCCTCCCCCTACAACCTGTCACTGCTGCACGTCTCTCCCTCAGCATCCTGCATGAGCCACATCCCAGTGACTTGGGATTTTATTAATTGCAAACCTGGTATCTCATTAGTGCTGTTTGAAGTGTGTCGGTCCATTTCCTTGGATTTGTAATGTCCCATTGATCATTATGCTACCGACTTCTGGATTATTCCTGCTTCACTTGAGAACAGACTTTGTGTTCTTTGAGTGTGTACTCATGCATGTGTTCTGCAGGTGTGAGGTGGGGTTTCATTAGGAGTCGAGCAAACACGGGTGGTTGTTAGCATCTCCCATGTCCTGTTGATTCTGTGTCTACTCATTCTGTACATTTCCAAGAATCCTATTAGTGTCTTTGACTCTAATTATGCCTCTGTCCATTTACCCTCACGGAACTGAGTGCCCAGACATTAAGACTGATTGTCTATTCTTGGTAGATTCAGACTCTCTTCATTAAGCAATGTTCCTCTTTATCACCGCTAACTGTCCCTGCTCCAAAGTGGACTCTGCTAGGCTTCTGCCTGTAACCGTCATCGATCTTAGTAAGTTCTCTTTCACTGGGCACTTGACATTTTTGTTACTCTTCCCTTTTCCTTCTTCCCATGCCAAGTTCACCGCTAATGTCCTTGCCCTTTCTTCTGAAGGTCTTTCTGGAAGGCATCTTTCAGAGTCCCAACCTTCCCCGCCTCTCCACTCCTGAAGGACTTTTTTTTTCTCCCACTCTCGGATATAGACTTCTGGTTACAGTCCCTCCGCCCCTCAATCACTTGTACACTGTCCTACTTCCTCTGCCCTTCACAGTTTCTGATGACAGAGCTTCAGATCTTTCACACCCGTTCCTTTTGTCTCTTCCCTGTTTGCCCCATCAGCTCTCTGCCTTTTGCCTTTTCTTTCTGCAACGTTTGCCATTTCTAGGTAAAGAATTCTTAGCATCTGTACTGTGTTGGGTGTGTTGAGCTTCCAGGACCCATTTAATAACATTGTAGTCAAGCCTGGGAGGTTTTGATTTTTGTCCCTTGTGGATGGAGTTCAGGCATTGGTAAATGTGAGCAGAGCATGCAAGGACTCTAGTGTAGAGGCTGGCATGCCTTCTGAAGGTCTCTCAGTTCCAAGTGACTGTTCTACATCTCTTCTCTCCTTGTCCCCATGGTTACTGCAGTGAGGTAACACAGGTGGGTTCCTCAGCCTATTTTGCTGCTTGGATGCTTCTCTTGGCTCATCTACATCCCCCCCCCCCAGTGTCTCTGTGAAATGTTCTCTTCTGCCTTCCTTTTGGGCACTTCCTTCCATAAGATAGTCATCTTGAGGTCCACCGCTGTTTTGCCCTTCACATGGAGTTCGTATTTTCTGGTGCTAAGTTATTTTTCAGGATCTTCTGAGTATTCGCATCTGATACTGTGAGATGCTGGGGTCTTGTCTGGGTCCTGAGAAAATGTTGGCATTTCTGTATTAGTAGGTAGTCCATGGTGTCTCTTGGTTTTTGGTGTGGTCCCAAGGGCCACCTGCCCATTTCAGAGCATTTGTGGCATTATTTGGCTCTTCCCCTGTTTGGGCCACACCAGAATTGAGGACTGTAAACATGATCACTTGGACTGATTCCATGTTCCTACCCCTGGTGAAACCTGAGGGTCACATGTAATGGTCAGATTGTGCTCTTAATCCCTGTCCCATTCCACATCTCCCTCCTGCGTCTCTACTAAGGTGAGCATGATTTCCTGTCCTGTGTGACCAACTGGCCAGAAGAGCATAAAGGAGTCTGGATGTGATGGGTGTCATCACTGTGGCTCATGGGACCTAGGCTTCTGGGTCAGAGAGTGATGGGCACCTATGCAGCCCGGTGCTGTGACAGCTCTGTCTAGTGCTGCCCACATAGTTGAACTGGAAAAGAGCAAAAGGAAGGACAGATGTGGTCCTCTTGTCTCTCTGGTCAGCCTAGCCTCTTTCTGCTGTCCCTGGCATACACCTGTGAGATCTCAGAACATTCCTGAGAATGCTCATTGCAGCCCTTTGAGCTCCAAGCTGCCTTTTGGGTTAGGTCAGGGCAGTGAAGGAAAGTGCAGCTCACCCCCAGGTCAGCACTTTGACTTGTCTTCTCAGTTTTAGTGCTTTTTGAGTCTTTGACTCCATCCGCTGTATCTGTGACTTAGGGATGGGTTCAGTTACAGACAGCAGGAGATGTGAAGAATCCTGTGCTTACCTGTGCTTACTTCCTCCTTTTCCACATTGGAACCTCATCATCACCCCCACCCCACCACATAAAACAATCCACACCACTCATCTGCTTCAGACTCTCAAAATATGAATATAGTGGAGCATGTGTCCTTATTGCTTGCAGGTAAAGTCTCTGGGTATATGCCCAGGAGTGGTATAGCCGGATCCTCCGGAAGTGTCATGCCCAGTTTTCTGAGGAGCCGCCAGACTGCTTTCCAGAGTGGTTGTACCAGCCTGCAATTCCACCAGCAGTGGAGGAGTGTTCCTCTTTCTCCACATCCTCGCCAACAACTGCTGTCTCCTGTGTTTTTGATCTTAGCCATCCTGACTGGTGTGAGATGGAATCTCAGGGTTGTTTTGATTTGCATTTCCCTAATGACTAAGGATGATGAACATCTCTTTAGGTGCTTCTCAGCCATTAGATATTCTTCAGGTGAGAACTCTTTGTGGAGCTCTGTACCCCATTTTTTAATAGGGTTACTTGCCTCTCTGGAGTTTAACTTCTTGAGTTCTTTGTATATCTTGGATATTAGCCCTCTGTCGGATGTAAGGTTGGTAAAGATCATTTCCCAGTTAGTTGGTTGCCGCTTTGTCTTTTTGACGGTGTCTTTTGCCTTGCAAAAACTTTGTAATTTAATGAGGTCCCATTTGTCTATTCTTGATCTTAGAGTATAAGCTATTGGAGTTCTGTTCAGGAAATTCTCCCCTGTGCCCATATGTTCAAGGTTCTTCCCTAGTTTCCCTTCTATTAGTTTCAGTGTGTCTGGTTTTATGTGGAGATCTTTGATCCACTTAGAATTGAGCTTAGTGCAAGGAGATAAGGATGGGTCAATTTGCATTCTTCTGCATGTTGACCTCCAGCTGAGCCAGCACCATTTGTTGAAAAGGCTATCTTTTTTCCACTGGATGGTTTTAGCTCCTTTGTCAAAGATCAAGTGACCATAGGAGTGTGGATTCATTTCTGGGTCTTCAATTCTGTTCCATTGATCTACATGTCTGTTACTGTACCAATACCATGCAGTTTTTAACACTATTGCTCTGTAGTACAGCTTGAGGTCCGGGATACTGATTCCCCCAGAGGTTCTTTTACTCTTGAGAATAGTTTTAGCTATTCTGGGTTTTCTGTTATTCAAAATAGCTTCCTGTCATGCTTAGAATAAAATCAATATTTTCTTATGACCTTTCCTCCGTCATTAATCTTTTGCCAATCTTGTCTCCTCTTGTTCTGTTCTGTGATCGCACTGCGCCTCAGGATTTTTGCATTAATTGCACATTCTCTTTAGGAAGGAGGCTCTCCTCTAAGACCTTCACAGGACCGCTTCCTTATCATCAGAGTCCCCAATCAAGCATTGTTTCTTCAGGGAGACCCTCCTTTGCCATCAAATCTATGATGTGATTTTTTAACACCCCCCCGTTGATGTTTCCAGGAGATGCACTTAATTTCTGAAAACTATTTGTGTTGTAGGAGTCTCATGCCCCGCTGCATTTCGTAGCCTACTTTTTACACCAGCTGTTGCCATAGCAACCAAATTTATGCAGGTGTAACCAGAGAGTACCTTGCCTCAGCAGTGCTCAGCATCTATCTCTTGCTTTCTGGAACATTCCACATGCCTTACCAAGGCTGCAGGATTGGATGACCCTAGGTACCCACCGCACAGTGGTTTAAGTCATTGAGTGGTGAGCCCTGACCCTCCAGTGGAAAGCTTGTCCAGTGAGGCCAAGATTTGGTGGGGGAATGAATCATCCTGTCAGTCTATGACCCAGGTGCTCATTTATGAAGGAAAGTCCATGCAGGGTCCCAGAAAGACCCAGGATATGTAGCCCCAGCTACTCCAGTGTGACCAGCTCCATAAATAGCGCTATAAAACCTTTGGTGTGACCCTGCCTTTTCATGACACTGGGTCTACAGTCTGCCTTTCTTCTAACCTCTCTTCCCTGAGTCCCAGCGCCCTACAAGCTCTTCCCTGAAGCTTTGCCTTCCAGAGGATCCCCGAGGCTCAGGCAGCACGCTAAATGACTCTTAAGTACTTTTTCTAAAACATTTTAAGGGAAACAAAGTTGGATGAAGGGAGCAGAACTCCACTCTTAACATTTTGCTAAATTGTATTTATATTACATTTAAACTTCAAGACAGAAAGCTATACTGTGAAAAGTCTGTATTTGTCTTTACTACTAATAAAGACTAAATTAACATTTATTAACAGTATAGAGTATTTTTTTAAGTCTTTAAAAGTTCTTAAACATGTATAGTGTTTATGTGTGTGTGTGTGTGTGTGTGTGTGTGTGTGTGTGTGTGTGTATGTCTGTTATTTTCTGCAACTAACTTTCCTGGCGTCATTAGCAAGGGGTGTACCCATGTGTATGAGTTACTTTTCTATTACTGTCATAAGACATCTTGACCAAGGCAACTTTTAGAAGAGTTTATTTGGGGCTTATAGTTTCAGAGGCTTAGAGTCCATGACCATCATGATGAGGGGCATGGCAGCAGGCAGCATGGCACTGGAGCAGTAGCTGAGAGCTTACATCTTGAGCCACAAGCTCAAACTGAGTGAGCTAACTGGGAATGCTATGGACTTTTGAAACCACCCTCAGTGACACACCTCCTCCAACAAGGCCACACCTCCTAATCCTTCCCAAATAGCTCTTCCAACTGGGACCATGTAGAGTCTATGGGGACCATTCTCATTTAACCCCCACATCTGGACAAGTAGGATGTTTTTCAAGCTCATGTCCACCTCTACACAGGTTTTGATCCCCAGCCATCCTATTCTGTCTTCTATCCTTTTGGTTTGTACCTGGTTAAAAGGAGCTTCTGGCTTCTAATAATTACATTGCAATGAATATTTCTGAGTAAATCTTTGTGGGACCCTCTGAGTTAATACACACTGACATGGAATTGTCTGATCCAAATGTATTTATATATTGCTTGCGAAGGTAACTCCCTAGCTGCTGCTGCTGCTGCTGCTGCTGCTGCTGCTGCTGCTTCTTCTTCTTCTTCTTCTTCTTCTTCTTCTTCTTCTTCTTCTTCTTCTTCTTCTTCTTCTTCTTCTTCTTCTTCCTCTTCCTCGTCTTCGTCTTCGTCTTCGTCTTCGTCTTCGTCTTCTTCCTCTTCCTCTTCCTCCTCTTCCTCTTCCTCCTCCTCCTCCTCCTCTCCTCCTCCTCCTCCCCTCCTCCTCCTCCTCCTCCTCCTTCTTCTTCTTTAGAAGTTGTACCAGTTTATTTGCATCCTACTTTTTAGTGATGTACATCTTGGCTGAAACTTTGGTCCTGTAATACTTTTAAGTGTTTCCATTAAGTTGAGTGGGGAATAGTGTCTTATGGTTTGATTCCTTCCTCTGGCTGCTAGCTTGATAGAGTGTCTGCTTACTGCCCATTGGATTTCCTCCAATTTTGACTGTTGCTTCCCACCCATTGCTTGATGTCCTACTGAGTCATTTCTTACTGATTTATGGGAATTCTCCATGAAATCAGAATTCCTATTCCTTGTCAGTTTAATATACTACAAATACCTTTCTACAAGTAGCTTGTCTTAGCTTTTTAATGGTTTCCATTTTTACCAAAGTTCGTAACTTTAACACAGCCAAACACACTGTCTTTCTTTTATATTTTATATGTCGTAACTCATTTGTGAAATATCTCACTTTTCACAAGATGTTTATTTGTTTAAACTTTTCTAGTTTTTAAATAACTTTTAGGTAAATGTTGCACGACTTTCTGGATAGTTGCAATCATCTCTTAGCCATGGGCAGGTCACTCATGATAGAACAAAGAAACATTTGCCTCAAGTCTAGCTTATTGAACGGGGTTGCATAGAGAAGTAGTATTGACCAAGGAACAGACCCAAAAATCCTACCCTAGCAGGGGTGGTTGCTCATGGAAGCTGTGTCCCTAGAGCTGCCTGTACAGTTTTCTGACAGAAGAGTCTCACCTCTCAGGAACGGATGACTGATTTACAACCTTGGGGAGAGGCCTTGGGAGCCATGTAATAGTCTGAGCTTTGTAAGTTGGATTGTCCTTGTCCTTCCTGTAGGAGTACCTGAATGGATGTTGGGATTCTGAGGAAATGGCCACACCACCCTTAGCCATTTAGTATACTTTTAAGCTCTTGGTTTCCTGTGCATATAACCATGTGTCATGTGTCCCAGGGCTTTTCTGGAATCTTCCTCACAGAAAGAAAGCGTCACCTTTCAGTTGGACCTCCAGTTCCCAGCTTGTGAACATACTCTAGGATGTCTTCCACTATTTATGGAAGATTTCTCGACATCTAGCAAACTAGCTCTTTCCAGCATCCTCCTCTTCATTGTTTTTGTATGTTCTTGGCACTTTTTTTTAACATACAGAATTAAAATAGCACACCAGATTTTACTAAAACTAAAACTTTTTCCTCCCCTTTTTATTAAGGTGCATTAAATACATAGAGTTATGGAGAGTTGTGACTTCTTTAAGCATGAAATATCTCTTTATTCATTTGACTTCTTTACTAATTTCTCCACAAAACTTAGTTTATGTAAATGTCTTACATGCATTTATTACATTTATTCCTAAGTGCCTTCCGGACTGCATTGCTTTTACAAATCCATATTCTTAACTATTTTTCCTTGAATTGGTAACAATAATATGAGGCTTTATTCTGCAACCTTTTTGAATCTGTCACTTTTAACTTCATGGAAAAGATTGTTTTAATTTTTTTTTAACCCCCTCTTCCTTTACTCTTTCTTCAACTGCAAGAAAGCAGAGAACCCTGCCTTTCTCCCTTACTTCCCTCTCTCAACAGTGTGCATACAGTCATAGCTGACATGTAGGAGAGACTCCTAAGTCTGCTAGAAGAATCAGTCAATCAATTGGCGAATGCATGCCATCTGGCAGCTGGAGTTTGTCTTAGCCATTTTCCCACCTTGGCCACAGACCCAAATCTACTACTTTCTGTGCAAGTTTATCTCCCTCCAAAGGCTTGCTCTGATTTCAGTTCTTCTGGAAAGAATTTCTTAGGCTTCCCTTCTCTTCCGAAAGGTGAATCCAGAAAAGCAAACAAAACCCAAGAATTGAACAAGAATGAAAAGTAAACTGTGTGTTCCAACATCTCATATAGAAAATCAGCCCCAGCAAAGTAGAAGAGACGCGAGTAAATGATATTACGGCGGGTACAGAATACTACCACAGTCTGGGATGGGAGCTCATTTATGAAGGCGGGTACAGAGTACTACCACAGTCTGGGATGGGAGCTCATTTATGAAGGCGGGTACAGAGTACTACCACAGTCTGGGATGGGAGCTCATTTATGAATAACAGATAGAAAACAGAGATCCACCAACATCATCACATCAACAGCAGCAGTAGAAGCAACAGCCCAGCCTCCTCCCCCCAGACAATGACTCAGAACTGGAGTATGCAACCATTGTGTATCCGTGCCTCATTCTTTTTTTTTTTTTTTACATTTTTTATTAGATATTTTCTTTATTTACATTTCAAATGCTATTCCCTTTCTTCATTTCCCCTCCAAAACGCCCCCATCTCATCACTCCTCCCCCTGCTCACTAACCCACCCATTCCCGCTTCCCTGACCTGGCATTCCCCTACACTGGGGCAATGAGTCTTCACAGGTCCAAGGACCTCTCTTCTCATTAATGTTCGACCAGGCCATCCTCTGCTGCCCATGTTGCTGGAGCCATGGGTCCCTTCATGTATACTCTTTAATTGGTGGTTAAGTCCCTGGGAGCTTTGGGGGTACTAGTTGGTTCATATTGTTGTTCTTCCTATGGGACTGCAAACCCCTTCAGCTCCTTGGATCCTTTCTCTAGCTCCTCTGTTGGGAACCCTGTGCTCAGTTCAATGGTTACCTGAGAGCATCCCCCTCTGTATTTGTCAGGCACTGGCAGGTCCTCTCTGGAAACAGCTATATCAGGCTCCTGTCAGCCAGCACTTATTGTCATCCACAATAGTGTCTGGATTTGGTAACTGTATATGGTATGGATCTCCAAGTAGGGTGGTTTCTGGATAGTCTTTCCTTCAGTCCCTGCTCCACACTTTGTCTCTGAATTTCCTTCTATGGGTATTTTGTCCCCTATCTAAGAAACACCAAAGTATCCACACTTTGATCTTCCTTCTTAAGCTTCATGTGGTCTGTGAGTTATATTTTGGGTATTCAGGCTTCTGGGCTAATATCCACTTCTCAGGGAGTACATGGACATAGTATTACCAGAGGACCCAGCTATACCACTCCAGGGCATATACCCAGAGGCTTTACCTGCATGTAATAAGGACACATGCTCCACTATGTTCATAGCAGCCTTATTTATAATAGCCAGAAGCTAGAAAGAACCCAGATGTCCCTCAACAGAGGAATGGATACAGAAAAATATGGTATATTTATGCAATGGAGTACTACTCAGCTATTAAAAACAATGAATTCATGAAATTCTTAGGCAAATGGATGGAACTAGAAAATATCTTGAGTGAGGTAACCCAATCACAAAAGAACACACATGGTATGCACTCACTAATAAGTGGATATTAGCCCAGAAGCTCGGAATATCTAAGATATAATTCTGTGCCCCATTCTTATGCAGCCTCCTGGGTAGTGTGTTCTGCAAGTGAAAACAGCTTCTATTTTAGGCTTTAAAAACTGCTCCCCCGCCTAATGCTTTATAAGTTTCTATATATGATGAAAGATTTTGCTGTCATTAATGATTTCATGAAGTTATGACAAAGGCGGGCTAAGTCTTTATTCCTAGACTCTCCTTTGCCTGGGAGTCAAAGAAGAGTCACCGTATTGGCACCATCTGTACCAGAGATGGTCACGCCATGCCTCTGCCTTCCTTCCTTGAGAGGCCAAATGTGCACACATGCTTTCTGACACCCCCTGGCCTTTTGGCATAGCCTACTTCTGTGTATGTGTGAACCCTAGATGTGTTCTCACAACCCCCTCTGTGTAGGATTCCTTCTCTCAAAGGAGCAGAGGACAGATATGATTGAGGGAGCCTACCAACTGTGAAGGCAAAGTTTGAGCTTGAAGTCTGGAGACTCAGCCACTATGCCAGCCCAGCTAGCTAGCCTCCTCTCCCCTGCACCTCCCTCCCACAAGTGTCAGGACACAAAGGCAAAATCTCATAACTCTCTGAATTCCATTGACTTGGCTTTGCAAATAACCAACGGAGCCCTCCCTACTGCTTGGGGATGCCCTAGAGTAGTCGGACATCTCCTAGGATGTCATGTTTAGATTCCACACCGAGCGAGAGATGACCCCAGAGCAACTCTTTGTCTCTGTCTCTCTCCCTTACTTCTAAGGCAAACAGTTCATCCTGCTTCTCCAAGGCCAGCACAGCCTCCTTCTTACTCTGCTCTTGCAGTGGCCATGACTGTTCCCTTTAGATCCGCCAACAGGTAGCGATTTCTTGTCATGTGCTCACCGTGACACCTGGTATTTGGGAGGATGTATTAGTTTTAGGAAAGCACTCAACTGTAATGGAAACTTGACTGTAGTGAGCAACACAAATGAAACACAGGCTGTTGGTACTTTTAAAACATTTTAAATATAAATATTTTAAAATATTTCAGCCATGTAGCTGTTAAGTCCATAGAAGGAGGCCGTGGGCTGGGACACTGCTGCTCTAGGAGGTTCTCGGATTTCCAGCTCCTCTAGCCTCAGCTCTGCCACCCAGAGCCTAAGGTTTTATTCTCATCTCTGAATGGTTGCTGGGCTTCAAGGCCTCCTGCTCATCCCAAGGAGGAAGGGAGGGAAGCCAGGGAGACTGAAGGCTGGAAGCCTCCTTGTCCTGACTCTGTTATTTGGGGTCTGAGAAGCTCATCGGTTGAGATGCTGATATTGGAACTATCCCTTGCTATAAGAAGTCTTTGGACGTTGAACATTTTACCCCCTACTCTGCAGGAAGCAAAGGGAGGGGAGGCGTCATGTGCCTGCTGAATTAGCTAGCTTACATTATCTGTCACGGCTCTAAAGAGGAACAATGTGGAGTCCTGAGTATGAAGCTTATAGAGAAGTCAGCACCAACACATGGCGCCCAGATCTTCACATTCTAGCACCCAGTCCATTTGCTCAGACTTGGGTAGCTAAAGACTTCCTCATTTGGGCATGGTCTTTATTGAGTGACACTGTATGCAGTGTGAATAGGTGATCTTAAGGGACAGCTGCCTAACATTTGCTGAGGCATGGAGAATTGAGGTGCTTCCCAGGGTCATTCAGTTCATAAAGGGTGTGACCAAGTTCTTAGCACCTGTTCAGAGGCTCTGGCATCGTTATAAGCCACACCTCTGCACATCTTCAAATCGTAGGAAGTCCCTGGAGAGAAGAAGATGGCAAAGTTGCTTCTCTTGGCTGCTGGAGCATGCTGAATGTCCCTCTGTCTTTCCGCACAGCACCCGGCAGTGCCACTTGCTCCTTGATGTCTTCAACTCCACAGAGCATGAGCTGACAGTCTGCGCCAGGAACAACTCAGAACTCGTCCTGCATGCCAGTGAGTGCCAGCGGTAAGTGTCCTGCAGAGGCAGAGGAAGGCCAAGACCCACATGGGCAGAGCTTGGTAAGATGCAGTCTTCTCCTTACTCTCTGCTGGGCCTCTCCCCACACCAAGAGCCCCTTCCTTCAAGTCCAGTGTGTAGATGGATTGCAGATGGGATAGCATTTTTATTTTTTAAACAGCAAGATGCATGAGGCACCAGGTTTAAGAACAACCAACCAGAAGGCCTGTGTCTTAGATCTAAGCTTTCCCTGTGTTTGCTCTAGATTTCTTTATCTGTCCCTGTCTCTGTCTTATTTTAAAGAATAAACTTTTTCCCCCAAATAGCTGACATTGGCATTATTAGTCAGCAGGGAAATGCAAATGCAGAAATCACAGGGAGAAGCTAGTGCACATTCATCAGAGGCAGGGATATGAAAAGACACAGGGAACACGTGGGAGGCTACAAAGCGCCTCGGACTCTCATGCTGGCACCAAAGAAGATACTGCAGCCCCTGGGGACAATGTCACAGCACTTCTTTATAATGCCAGACACACCCTTGCCCTTGGCCCTGTTCTCCACCCTTAGTTATCACCATCCACTGCTGCCCCCTCCACATACCCATGCTGAACTTCCTATCCCAGAAGCTGAAAAGATGAACTCCAGGTTCAACAAGAGACTTGGCCTTATGTAGGATGGAGAGTGGTTGAAGAAAGCACCCAGTGTCAACCCTGAGCTGCCACATACACATGCCACCCCCTACATGTGCACCCACACACATGTGATCAACCCTGAGCCGCCACATACACATGCCACCCCCTACATGTGCACCCACACACATGTGATCAACCCTGAGCTGCCACATACACATGCCACCCCCTACATGTGCACCCACACACATATGATGAACCCTGAGCTGCCACATACACAAGCCACCCCCTACATGTGCACCTACACACATATGATGAACCCTGAGCTGCCACATACACATGCCACCCCCTACATGTGCACCCACACACATGTGATCAACCCTGAGCTGCCACATACACATGTGATCATGTCCACATACTTGCCACATGCATACATATACAAAACAATAACTAAACAAATAAACAAATTAAGGGGCTGGAAAGATGGCTCGTAGGGTAAAGTACTTGCCATGCAAATCCAGGGATCTGAGTTTGGATCCCCAGAGACCACAGAAAAGGCAGGCATGATGGCGCACACTTGTAATCCCAGGACTGGTGGGAATGCAGAGGGGTAAAGACAGGATTATCCCTAGAATTCACCAGCCAGTCTTCCTCAAAACAGAAAGGTCCAAATTTAGGGACAGACCCTGTCTCAATGACAGAGGTAGAGAGCCACAAGGGAGGATACCCGAAGCTGATTTCCGCTTTTGCACAGCCACGCGCAGACAAAGGTGTGCCCGTGTATATAAACATGTGCACAGAAGTAAGAAAAAATAAAATAGTTTTAAAATTAAAGCATAGTCACCAAAAGAGTTATATAGGGATGTTCCTAAGCACTGGCCCCTCCATAAACCAAAACAAAGCAGAACACAACAGGGTCTGATATCCTCCACAGAAGAACGGATAAACAGTTGGTAGAGCTTTTCTACAAGGGGTACTCTGAGGCCAGAGAGGCAGACGGTGATTAGCCATACTTAAACTATGCTCACTTTAAGCTTTATATGTGAAAAATCTCAATAGGAAATGTTAGGATAAGTAAGTCACAGAAAGAAGAGTTAAGCAATATCCACAGCACCACCACCTCCAGCACCAGCACCAGCACCAGCACCAGCACCACCCTCCCCTCCCCTCCCCTCCCCTCCCCTCCCCTCCTTCCCAAGGTGACTCTTTGGAAGTGGTAGTACCATTCATGCCTGCACTTCCCTGCTCCTACTGTGTGTATCCACAACCAAGTGCTATTTTGAGGATCTTTTTAAAAAAATCCTGTAAGTTCTTCCCTATCATATGTGTCCTTTTGAAACTTAAAAATAAGCATTGTACTTTGGAGCTAAATATAAATCCAGTTCTTTCATTTTGACTGCTATTAATATTTCATTGTGTAAATATGCCATCATCTTCATTTCTATGCTAATTCCTCACTGTGCAGTGGCTTCCAGCACATTCATATTTAATGTGACTGTTAATGACATGTATGAATATATGTTAGGCCCTAAAGCCCCCTGGCAGGGCTGTTTGGGTTTTAAATTGGAAGCTGGAGACCCAAGACTTGGGCCATTTCTGACTTCCTATGAGAGGAGCCTGAGATGTTCCTAGGATCACCTTGAATCCCACCTCTGGATGGGACTTGGCGCCTGAATGTGGGAATGTGCTGGGGCCTTTGCAGGCTTCTGGTCTATGCCAGAGGCTAAGCAAATGCTGTTTCTCCAGCTTTCAGGGAGGAGGGGAAACTCTAAAAGCATGAATGTCCCATTAATTGTGTGTGTGTGTGTGTGTGTTGGGGGTGGGGATGTCTGCCATCTGTCTTGTCTCTTGGTCTACATGCTTTCATGTAGCCCATGATCCAAGAGATAAACCTGGTCTTCTTATGACACCAGTATCAAACAATTTTAAGAAATTATAAATCGCTCAGCGTATCCTGTGGCGAAGATTTGGATCATTCTTGGAAACACGGGCTGTGTGATGTTAATGACCCAAGTCGTAGATAATTACAGTTTGGTTTTACGCTTCAGGCTTCTTCGAGAGGCTTTTTGCTTAACTTCTCATTTCTGACAGCTAACTCATCTCTTTATTTTATTCATTCACAAAACAGTCATTCAACAAATATGGCTACTTTGAGGGTACTCTCACGGCACCGCCATTGACTTAGCTTGAGTCTCTTGGTCTTGGACACTGGTAGTCTAGCTTCAGAGCAGCAGCTAATTGCATGTCTGCTAAAGGCAATATCCCAGTCTGTAGACAGCTTTCCTTTTTGCCTCATGCAGAGGAGGAGGTGAGGGGGGTTTTTCTTAAACCTTTTTAAAAAAGTCACCAATCTCACTTATGAGATTTCTACCCTCAAGACCTCCTCACCTCCCAAAGTCCCCACTTCCTAATTTTACCACTTGAGGGGCAGGACAAAGAGATCAATATATGAGTTTGGGAGGTTGTGAACATCTAGTTCGAAACAACACGTCACAGGAGCAGGTGTCATTGAGGGCCAGAGGGCAGGGGTTGAGGGGACAGCCCAGGCCGGAGAACCAACGTGGACTGCCACTCTGTCTCTGCTGCTTAGAGAACTCCCTAGCCTCACGGTGAAGGGGGAGTATTGTGTCGAATGACTGTACCGAGTACTGTCCCACCTCCCTAACCTCTTCTTTGGACATGGGTGACTCGTCTCTGATCCTGGGTGTCTCACTGGCTGCCGGATGCATTCTTTCTGCAATGAAGGGCTACCGTGTACCTTTTCTTTTTGTCCAAGGTGATCTGTGCTGCTGGGTCTGCAGTCATCACATTCCCAGGCGCCACGGTCAGTCACCACATATGCCAGTGCTCTCCTCAGAACTGCAGGCTATGCTAACATCTGTGTGCATCCCACCACGGCCTCATCTCAGCCTCTACTCCACACTTCATTCTCAACCTCATGTTCAAACCCCGATCAATGCTTCTCTCAGCCAAATGCTCCATCTTGTTGCTCACAAGCTCTGCCTCCGTGTGCCAAGGTTCTGTAGTCTGTGTTGCAGCCTATCAGGTGGGCTTTTCCCTATGTGTAGGAGTCACATCTTGCCTAGAGTGTCAGGCATTGACTGGATCTATTCCTGAGCTGCACACAGTAGGTCAGGCTGTATCCCATAGCACTGGGCAGCCTTCACTACTCAACTTTAAGAGATACCCAGACACACGTTGCACCCTATGAAGAATTGGCATCATCTTTCTTAAAAAAAAATACAACATTGCCAGCAGCAAATATGCTCTAAAATGAAGATCTGATAATTCTTATGGAGGTTTTTTTGCTTAATTATCAGACCATTAAAATTAAATTTCACAATAACCTGCTTTAATGCATAAATATCATTGTAATGTATGACAATAGATGTTATCTCCTTATGTGCTTCAGGATCCGGGGCTTTGTCCCACTCTCCCTTTGTCCTTAGTCGTGCTAGCATTCCTGCACAGATCTTGGGCTATGTAGAATCCCACAGGCTGTTGCAGCTTGGGCACCTGGAAACTTCTCCCTGTAGCCGTCTATGCTGTATCCTCTAGGCAGTTCCGTCTTTCAGGGTTATGCTGGGGTTGCAGAGAGTGGTCTACCCCAGCCTAGAACAACTCAGAACTCCTATATCTGTCTCCTCTTTCACTCTTGGTCCTTTGAACGTTCCAGAGAACACCCCAGGGCTCATCAAAGCAATACTTAGCCAGGGGTCATCAAAACAATACTTGACCAGGGGTCATCAAAACAATCCTTAACCGCACAGGACCCTTTTTCAACCCCTTGACTCAGAATTCCCTTCTGCAATGTTTTGGAGTTACGGGTAATGTGTTTTTATTTTATTTTCTACATTCTTAATTTTTCAATTTGAATGGAGAATGGGACAGCTCTCCAGAGAGGGAATTTCTAGAAATAAGTGGGCAGCAGGTACCAGCTCAGCCTTTGAGCCTTGGAGGCTGTTTTCCATAGTGAGTCTTTGCAAAGGACTGTGATCTGAGCTCCTGCACAGCATTCCCCTGCCACCCCAGGCTGCTTTCCTGGTAACTGGCTGCTGAGAGTTTTGCTGACAGGAGTCCAGATTCCTCTAGAGAGAGTAGGAACCCCTAAGATCAAGGGTAGAAATGTCAAGAGTTCAGCCCGGACACACGGTGAAATCAGGAGGCCGGGGTCTTGGAAGGAAGTCACTGCTATATGTTGACTCTGGTGACAGGGCAAATTGTTTCCTTCTTTCTAAGCAGTCAAAAATGAGATGGCATGGCTGAAGTTCTATACACTGCAGACCTTTGCAACCCAGAAGTCCTGGCTTAGATACTTGCCTTCTGGGCTTTTTCCTCTCTGTGCTTTTTGTTGGCTTCTCCCAAGGGGCCATGTGTGACGTCTCCCTTTCATATGTGGGAGGTGGGAAGGAGGCTCATGTCTTCTTAGTCCCTCACCACCATGACAAGTGAGTGTTGCCTGGGCCTGGCGTGTGTCATGCGTTCTCAACCTGGTCCTGTCATAAGTAACTTAATCACTTGGGTTAGAAAGTCCCCCTGCGCTTCTGCCTGCTGGAGGGACCCCGCGCAGGGAGGGAGCCCGCCAGCTTCCCTTCCGCGACCTCTGTTCCCGCGGACTGCGCTGGAGAGACCGGTACCCAGGCTCTCCCCCCAATATAACATCACTTGGGACACGGCCTGTTGGGGCTTCCGTCTGTGCCCGAGGGCGGGTTGGCGCTGTAGTCGTCTGGGCGCCAGATCGGCGGGCCATCGTGACCACAGGGTGAGCGGCGCCACGGAGACTGCCCTCCGCCATCTTTGCTCCAGTGACCAGGTAGTTGGGACCGCCAGGCTCAGAGACAGACAGGCATAATATCGCTTCGGTTTCAGGCAGCTTGGGTGTAACCTGCTCCCAGGTGCTGGGCTGATCTGCAGTAACCAGCGCGCCAGTTCCGCGGTGGGACCTTCTGCCTGCTGGAGGGACCCCGCGCAGGGAGGGAGCCCGCCAGCTTCCCTTCCGCGACCTCTGTTCCCGCGGACTGCGCTGGAGAGACCGGTACCCAGGCTCTCCCCCCAATATAACATCACTTGGGACACGGCCTGTTGGGGCTTCCGTCTGTGCCCGAGGGCGGGTTGGCGCTGTGGTCGTCTGGGCGCCAGATCGGCGGGCCATCGTGACCACAGGGTGAGCGGCGCCACGGAGACTGCCCTCCGCCATCTTTGCTCCAGTGACCAGGTAGTTGGGACCGCCAGGCTCAGAGACAGACAGGCATAATATCGCTTCAGTTTCAGGCAGCTTGGGTGTAACCTGCTCCCAGGTGCTGGGCTGATCTGCAGTAACCAGCGCGCCAGTTCCGCGGTGGGACCTTCTGCCTGGTGGAGGGACCCTGCGCAGGGAGGGAGCCCGCCAGCTTCCCTTCCGCGACCTCTGTTCCCGCGGACTGCGCTGGAGAGACCGGTACCCAGGCTCTCCCCCCAATATAACATCACTTGGGACACGGCCTGTTGGGGCTTCCTTCTGTGCCCGAGGGCGGGTTGGCGCTGTGGTCGTCTGGGTGCCAGATCGGCGGGCCATCGTGACCACAGGGTGAGCAGCGCCACGGAGAGTGCCCTCCGCCATCTTTGCTCCAGTGACCAGGTAGTTGGGACCACCAGGCTCAGAGACAGACAGGCATAATATCGCTTCGGGTTCAGGCAGCTTGTGTGTAACCTGCTCCCAGGTGCTGGGCTGATCTGCAGTGACCAGCGCGCCAGATCTGCTGTGGGACTTCTGCCTGGCAGAGGGACGCCCCCTCCCCCCCCCCAGGAGAGATCACACACCCCTGCACAGGGCAGGAGCCTGCCAGCCTCCCTTTGGCGACCTCTGCTCCAGGAATCCACTAGGCTGAGCCTTTAGATGTGCAAGGCCTCCCCAATATAAGATCACTTGGGGCAAAGCACATTAGGGCTCCAAAGTCACTCAGGAGCAGGCAGGCCCCAGAAATCGGTGCCAGGGGAATCCTGGTAATCCAGGGGGGGGGCAGAAATAGCTTTGCAGGCTCACAGGAGGTCCAACCAACAGCCAGTGGCAGCAGGACCAACTAACACCAGAGGTATCCAGATGGCAAAAGGCAAACGTAGGAATGTTACTAACAGTAATCAAAGTAATGTAGGACCATCCGAACCCAACTCTCCAACAGCAGCAAGTCCTGGATACCCCACCACACCCGAAAGACAAGATCTGGATTTAAAATCACTTCTCATGATGCTATTAGAGGATCACAAGAAGGACACAAATAAATCTCATAAAGAGTTACAGGAGACCATGAATCAACGGTTAGAAGCCCTTACAAAGGAAACACAAAAATCGCTTAGAGAAATGCGGGAGAACATGGATCAAAAGATGGAGGCGCACAAGGAGACAACACAAAAATCGCTTAACGAGATGAATCAACGGGTAGATGCACTCACAAAGGAATCACAAAATTTGCATAAAGAAATGCAGAAGAATATGGGTCAACAGACGGATGCCCATAAGGAGGCAACACAAAAATTGCTTAAAGAAATGAATCAACGGTTAGATGCCCTTACAAAGGAAACACGAGAACTGCTTAAAGAAATGCAGGAGACGATGGATCAACAGATGGAATCCCATGAGGAGGAAACACAAAAATCGCTCAGAGAAATGCAGGAGAACGTGGGTCATCAGGAAGAAATCCTGAAAGAGGTAATGCAAAATTACCTTAAAGAAATACAGGAAAATACAAACAAACAAGTGAAGGATCTCAGCAAATCCATCCAGGAACTAAAAAAGGAAGTAGAAACAACTAAGAAATCACAAAGGGAGACAACTTTGGAGATAGAAAACCTTGGGAAGAAATCAGGAGTCATAGATGCAAACATCAACAATAGAATACAAGAGATGGAAGAAAGAATCTCAGGTGCTGAAGATTCCATAGAAAGCATCGACTCAACAGTCAAAGAAAATGCAAAATGCAAAAAACGCGTAACCCAAAACATCCAGGAAATCCAGGACACAATGAGAAGACCAAACCTAAGGATTATAGGTATAGATGAGAGTGAAGATTTGCAACTTAAAGGGCCAGTAAACATCTTCAACAAAATTATGGAGGAAAACTTCCCTAACTTAAAGAGAGAGATGCCGATGAACATACAAGAAGCCTACAGAACTCCAAACAGACTGGACCAGAACAGAAATACCTCCCGTCACATAATAATCAAAACACCGAATGTTCTAAACAAAGAAAGAATACTAAATGCAGTAAGAGAAAAGGGCCAAGTAACATACAAAGGAAGACCTATCCGAATCACATCAGACTTCTCACCAGAGACTATGAAAGCCAGAAGATCCTGGGCAGATCTCATGCAGACACTAAGACAGCACAAATGCCAGCCTAGACTACTATACCCAGCAAAACTCTCAATCACCATAGATGGAGAGACCAAGATATTCCATGATAAAACCAAATTTTCACAATATCTTTCCACAAATCCAGCCCTGCAACGGATAATAGGTGGAAACCTCCAATACAGGGAGAGAAACAACACCCTGGAAAAAATGAGATAATAACCTTCTTGAATCAAACCCAAAAGTAGATAACCACTCAAACATAAAGATAGCGTCAAGAATGGCAGATGGCAATAATCACTATGCCTTAATCTCTCTTAATATCAATGGTCTCAATTCCCCAATTAAAAGACATAGACTAGCAGACTGGATACGTAAACAGGACCCAGCTTTTTGCTGCATGCAGGAAACGCACCTCAGTGTCAAAGACAAACACTACCTCAGAGTAAAAGGCTGGAAAACAATTTTACAAGCAAATGGCCCCAAGAAACGAGGTGGAGTAGCCATCCTAATATCGGATAAAATTGATTTTCAACCCAAAGTCATCAAAAAAGACACAGAAGGACACTACATACTGATCAAGGGAAAAATCCACCATCAAGAACTCTCAATCCTGAATATCTATGCTCCAAATGCAAGGGCACCCTCATTCGTAAAAAAAACTTTACTAAAACTCAAAGCACACATCGCACCGCACACAATAATAGTGGGTGACTTCAACACCCCGCTCTCTGAAATGGATCGTTCAGGAAAGCAGAAACTAAACAGGGACACAGTGAATCTAATTGAAGCCTTGGACCAAATGGAACTAACTGATATATATAGAACATTTCATCCTAGAGCTAAAGAATACACCTTCTTCTCAGCTCCTCATGGTACCTTCTCCAAAATTGACCATATAATTGGTCACAAATCAGACCTCAACAGATACAAGAAGATAGAAATAATCCCATGCCTCCTATCAGATCACTATGGAATAAGGGTGGTCTTCAATGGCAACAAAAACAAAAGAAAACCCACGTACACATGGAGGCTGAACAATGCTCTACTCAATGATAACTTGGTCAAGGTGGAAATAAAGAAAGAAATCAAAGACTTTTTGAAAGTTAATGAAAATGAAGGCACAACATACCCTAACTTATGGGACACAATGAAAGCAGTGCTAAGAGGAAAATTCATAGCCCTGAGTGCCGCCAAAAAGAAACGGGAGACAGCATACACTAACAGCTTAATGGCACACCTGAAAGCCCTGGAACAAAAAGAAGCAAATACACCAAAGAGGAGTAGAAGGCAGGAAATCATCAAACTCAGGGCTGAAATCAATCAAGTAGAAACAAATAAAACCATACAAAGAATCAACAAAACGAGGAGTTGGTTCTTTGAGAAAATCAACAAGATAGATAAGCCCTTAGCCAGACTAACCAGAGGGCACAGAGATAGTATCCAAATTAATAAAATCAGAAACGAAAAGGGAGAGATAACAACAGAAACTGAGGAAATTCAAAAAATCATCAGATCCTACTACAAAAACCTGTATTCAACACAACTAGAAAATCTTGAGGAAATGGACAATTTCCTTGACAGATACCAAGTACCAAAATTAAATCAGGATCAAATAGACCATCTAAACCGTCCTATAACCCCTGAAGAAATAGAAGTTGTCATTGGAAGTCTTCCAACCAAAAAAAGCACAGGTCCAGATGGTTTTAGTGCAGAATTCTATCAGACCTTCAAAGAAGACCTAACACCAATACTCTTCAAACTGTTCCACAAAATAGAAACAGAAGGAACACTACCCAACTCGTTCTATGAAGCCACAATTACACTAATACCAAAAGCACACAAAGATCCGACAAAGAAAGAGAATCTCAGGCCAATCTCTCTTATGAATATCGATGCAAAAATACTCAATAAAATTCTTGCCAACCGAATCCAAGAACACATCAAAACGATCATTCACCACGATCAAGTAGGCTTCATCCCAGGGATGCAGGGATGGTTAAATATAAGGAAATCCATCAATGTAATCCACTACATAAACAATCTCAAAGAAAAAAACCACATGGTCATCTCATTAGATGCTGAGAAAGCATTTGACAAAATTCAGCATCCTTTCATGCTAAAGGTCTTGGAAAGATCAGGAATTCAAGGCCCATATCTAAACATAGTAAAAGCAATTTACAGCAAACCAGTAGCCAGCATCAATCTAAACGGAGAGAAACTTGAAGCAATCCCACTAAAATCAGGGACTAGACAAGGCTCCCCTCTCTCTCCATATCTTTTCAATATAGTACTTGAAGTTCTAGCTAGAGCAATTAGACAAGAAAAAGAGGTCAAAGGGATACAAATTGGAAAGGAAGAAGTCAAACTATCACTATTTGCAGACGATATGATAGTATACATAAGCGACCCAAAGAACTCCACCAGAGAACTCCTACAGCTGATAAACGACTTCAGCAAAGTGGCCGGATATAAAATCAACTCAAGCAAGTCAGAAGCCTTCCTATACTCAAAGGATAAGCAGGCTGAGAAAGAAGTAAGAGAAATAATACCCTTTACGATAGCCACAAACCATATTAAGTATCTTGGCGTGACGCTAACCAAACAAGTGAAAGATCTGTATGACAAGAACTTCAAGTCTCTGAAGAAAGAAATTGAAGAAGACCTCGGAAGATGGAAAAATCTGCCATGCTCATGGATTGGCAGGATTAATATAGTAAAAATGAGCATCTTACCAAAAGTAATACACAGATTCAATGCAATCCCCATCAAAATCCCAACTCAATTCTTCATAGAGTTAGAAAGAGCAATTCAAAAATTCATCTGGAATAACAGAAAACCCAGAATAGCTAAAACTATTCTCAAGAGTAAAAGAACCTCTGGGGGAATCAGTATCCCGGACCTCAAGCTGTACTACAGAGCAATAGTGTTAAAAACTGCATGGTATTGGTACAGTAACAGACATGTAGATCAATGGAACAGAATTGAAGACCCAGAAATGAATCCACACTCCTATGGTCACTTGATCTTTGACAAAGGAGCTAAAACCATCCAGTGGAAAAAAGATAGCCTTTTCAACAAATGGTGCTGGCTCAGCTGGAGGTCAACATGCAGAAGAATGCAAATTGACCCATCCTTATCTCCTTGCACTAAGCTCAATTCTAAGTGGATCAAAGATCTCCACATAAAACCAGACACACTGAAACTAATAGAAGGGAAACTAGGGAAGAACCTTGAACATATGGGCACAGGGGAGAATTTCCTGAACAGAACTCCAATAGCTTATACTCTAAGATCAAGAATAGACAAATGGGACCTCATTAAATTACAAAGTTTTTGCAAGGCAAAAGACACCGTCAAAAAGACAAAGCGGCAACCAACTAACTGGGAAATGATCTTTACCAACCTTACATCCGACAGAGGGCTAATATCCAAGATATACAAAGAACTCAAGAAGTTAAACTCCAGAGAGGCAAGTAACCCTATTAAAAAATGGGGTACAGAGCTCCACAAAGAGTTCTCACCTGAAGAATATCTAATGGCTGAGAAGCACCTAAAGAGATGTTCATCATCCTTAGTCATTAGGGAAATGCAAATCAAAACAACCCTGAGATTCCATCTCACACCAGTCAGGATGGCTAAGATCAAAAACACAGGAGACAGCAGTTGTTGGCGAGGATGTGGAGAAAGAGGAACACTCCTCCACTGCTGGTGGAATTGCAGGCTGGTACAACCACTCTGGAAAGCAGTCTGGCGGCTCCTCAGAAAACTGGGCATGACACTTCCGGAGGATCCGGCTATACCACTCCTGGGCATATACCCAGAGACTTTACCTGCATGCAATAAGGACACATGCTCCACTATATTCATAGCAGCCTTATTTATAATAGCCAGAAGCTGGAAAGAACCCAGATGTCCCTCAACGGAGGAATGGATTCAGAAGATGTGGTATATTTACACAATGGAATACTACTCTGCAATTAAAAACAATGAATTCACGAAATTCCTAGGCAAATGGTCAGAACTTGAAAATATCATCCTTAGTGAGGTAACCCAATCACAAAAGATCACACATGGTATGAAGTCACTGATAAGGGGATATTGACCCAGAATCTCAGAATACCCTAGACACAATCAGCATATCAATAGATTTCTAAAAAGATGGAAGGAGAGACCCCTGGTCCTGGAAAGACTGGATGTAGGGGAACGCCAGGACAGAGTAATGAGAGGGGGTTGAACGGAGAAAAGAGGGAGGGAAGGGGGCTTATGGGACTTTCGGGGAGGGAGGAAACGGGAAAGGGGAAGTGATTTGGAATGTAAATTAAAAAAATAAAATAAAATTAAATTAAAAAAAAAAAAAAAAAAAAAAAAAAAAAGAAAGTCCCCCTGCCATGTTGAGGTCCCAAGGATAGTTTCATAAAATATTTATGACGATCTATGTCACCCCCTGCTTGTTTTAGATAGTGAACCTAATCCTTGTCACATACCTAATAGCACATGCACCCTATGTGATTTGTGGCAGGAGCTCAGAAAGTGGGAGCTAATGAGGTTAATTTTCAGAACTCCTTTTCTAGGCTGCCAGAGCAGTGGGTAGCCTGAGCCTATTGGAGTTGGTAAAGGATCCCTTGGAAGACCTGGTTCCCTTCTGGAGAGACCATAGGTTCAAGCTTTTGCCTAACTCAGTAGATATTACTGGGTCCTCATCTTCTTGCTCCCTTATATTGGAACCAAAAATTCTTTCCTCACCTGCTGGGAATGAGAAACCACAGAGGTTGTTTAACAAAGGGATTTAAAGCCCATAACTGTGAGTCCAGTCAGCAGCCCATGCTGGAATGTCCAGATTTGATAGGAACGGCTCAGAGTGAAGATTCAAGCAAGGATCTGGAAAGACAGAAGAGAACAGGGAGGATCCTGCCTGGGGATGAGGCGCATGCGGCTGCTGGACCTGCAGGAATCACTCACAGACTTAGTATCCCCTGGGAGCAAGGGAAGCTCAGTTCCAGCCCCTCCTCTAGTCCCCAGCTGTCCGTTCTCTGGCTGGCCCGACAGATGCCTGGGCCAGATGTGGCTGGCACATGTGAATCTAGCTCAGTTTCGCCGAATTTTGGTCTTTCTCAAGGGTTTTCCTTCCTCTCTGGATCCCAGACCCTTATCCTCATTCCCTGCCTGATGTTTAAGCCAAGGTCAACTTGGAAGAGGTTGTTTACGGGAAACATGTGGCATTTTTCCTGCAGGTAACTTAGAAGAGAGGACAGATGTGGCCTTGCTATGGTATTGTCTTTGCTGTTTGCATTCTGGGCTCATTCCTGGACTGTCCAAACCTATTATTCTAGGAGCCACAGTACTACAACAGGTCTGGAAGCCAGGGCTCATCCTTCCCTTCCCAGGGATTGGAATCTGACTAACTGCCACCAAGCCCAGACTTGGATCTCGCAAATGAAATGCACCCTAACCTCAGGGCCATCAAATGCCATTGCCTATTGGTTAGGAAAGATCCTAACACTCAGAAGGTAGACGTAGGTAGATTAGAAGTCAATAGCTATTTTTAGCTACATGTTGAGTTTGAGGCTAGTCTGAGATACACAAGGCTATGTCTCAAGAGTAAAATAAAAGCCACAACAAAACCATGTTCCGAAATGTATACAAGAGACCAATCCTGTCTGGAACCCCTGTGTGAGTGGCATGCTCAGAATCTTTTTGGCTCTGTTCCACTGGCTTCCCTACCTCCTATTTTATCCACGAACATTTTATATTTAACTATAATAGGAGTAGGTACAGTGTCATGCTTTCAAATGAACATTTCCTCATTATCATTGAATACATTGACACTTGAAATTTCCAGTTGTCTCAACGTGGTATTTCATGACATCTCTTAAATCAAAACTCAAGAAACAGACATATCTCAAATCAATTTTTAACCTGCATGTTTCCTGTTTGTCTCCTTTTGAGTTTTTCATTGAGGAGGCCAATCCCATAGCTAGGAGCTTTGCCAATTGTGGCCCCTCGGTGATATCAAGCTTGTTCTTCAGGAATTTCTCTTTTCTCTGTTTCTTCCTAAGGTAGCAGCAGCCTCCCGGAGCTCAGTCAGATTCAGTGATCTTTTTGGAGGCCTTATATGACTGCTGGAAGGTGTCAGCATACCGGCTATGTCTGTTTCTGTTCTGTCTTCACATGGCTGTCTTCTGTGTGACACTGTGGTTGTACTGAGTCCTAGCCCAGTCCATGGTGTGTGCTTACACAGGTTGTGTCCTGAGTAAGTTACAATACAAGGCCAGCATCCTCTATTACCTTGTCCAGCTGCTGTGTCTGGGTCTTGTGTGGCCCGGAGGAAGGGACATTTTTGTTACACTAATTCGTTTGCTGGTTTGCAGCAGGCAGTTGTGCACCCTTCAGTCCAGGGTCACCCTCTGAGAATGGGATTTACGTGTTCCCAGGTGTCAAGTTTGGGCAGTGAAAAGTTTAGGCAGAGCCATGAGAAAGCATTGTGCTGTGCAGAACAGGTCCTGGTGTGGAGTTGTGGGCTCTGCCCACCTCAGAGCTGCCCAGATCAGAGTGTTGTGTGGAGTTGGGCATTTTTTTTGACACCTTGCAGAATGCTCTTCAAAGCAGGAATGGGTCTCAGATCCTGTAGTGTACTGGAGAAGGAAGTGGGGGAGATGCTCATAGGATCTTAGGGTGGGAATGACCTGAACCTGCACATGCTGGTAGTAGTCAAGGGCTTGCACTTGTTCCCAGGGCAGAAGCCAGTCTCTTCCTGCTTCTTGGGAGAGTTCCGTCTTATGGAAGGAAGACATGCTGCGGTCTGTCAGCCAACTGTTTATGGCCCAGAAAAAATGTCTGTGTGTTTCCTTGGCTTGAGGCTTAGACAACATTTTTTCACATAATGAAAGAAATTCTTCACAGTTGCAAACTGGCCGGGAAGTTGGGTAACAAGGCCGTGTCACAGAGCAAAGTGCTTGCTTGTTCAAACTGTTGGTGAAGGAACCAACGCCAAACGAGGCCAGCCTAATGGAGTCATTTAATTTGCGTTAGATCTTGAAAATATCATCCTTAGTGAGGTAACCCAATCACAAAAGAACACACATGGTATGCAGTCACTGATAAGGGGATATTGACCCAGAATCTCGGAATACCCTAGACACAATCCGCATATCAATAGATTTCTAAGAAGATGGAAGGAGAGACCCCTGGTCCTGGAAAGACTGGATGTAGGGGAACGCCAGGACAGAGTAACGAGAGGGGGTTGAATGAAGAAAAGAGGGAGGGAAGGGGGCTTATGGGACTTTCGGGGAGGGAGGAAACGGGAAAGGGGAAATGATTTGGAATGTAAATTAAAAAAAAAATAAAATAAATAATTAAAAAAAAATTTGCGTTAGTTCCGAAAGCCTCCGAGAAGTCACATTAGCTCAGAAGACCTATTAGGCACTGGAACCCACCCAAGGTAGATGCGGTTAAGCCAGCTGTGTGCGAGATGAGCTTATTTTGGCCTCCAAGGCTTGGTGCTCGGTGCCAGCATTGGAGAAGGCCTGGCCCACAGCTTTCGGCACTGGCCACTCTCGCTGATTCCTGGGTACTCAGCATGTCCACCTTTTATAGCTTGCCAGTGTTTTATCAAAGGCCTTCAGCTCCACACAGCCTCCTCCAGCATCCTTTCCACATCCCTGCTGGCTCCTGAAGAAACCAAGGCTCAGTGAGATGAAGGGCAGGTCTCACTGGCACCACAGGCCCATGTTTATACCTCAGTAGGTGCAAGCGCCTCACCAGGCCCTGATGATTTGCTCACTTGTGAATCAGGTTCCCCCAGGAGCCAGTTCCTGTGCTAGGGTATGTAGGTATTGAGCATACCATAACTTCGAGTCACTTATACCCACAGAGAAGCCTGGGAACTGGGCTTACAGGGAAAGGGACACACAGGTCATTCTGTGTGGGAGATGTCCTGCTAGATACCTCTGTGCCTTCCTGAGCCATGGCTCTGAGCACTTGAGTAGACCTCGGACCAGCCTGGGGGCACTTCACTAGTCCTCCAGTTTGCTAGTAGCTGTATTAGACATGTGCTCTACATATGTGTCCAGAGGCAGACGGGTGTATTTATACACACCAAACATGCACATAAGCACTAAAATGTCCCTCTTGCTGACTCATGGTTGTCCCAGTGCAGTTCTACTGCTGATATTATCTCTGTTTAAGAGCTCACAGAAGGAGCAATGAGCCCAGAGCTCCAGAGCTCTGGCTAGAGTCTTCTTCCCATTATGTGTGCACACTATGTTTCTGATCTCTCTGAAAACAACTGATACCTGGGGAGTGGGGGTAAGGAAGCATGCGTCTTATGGGGCTGGCGGGGCAGGTGTCCTGCATCTAACACAGGGCCCTCGTGGCGTTTGGGAGTTCATCTGTAAGCAATGGTTATTCCCTGACTTGGATCACTTAGAGCCTCTGTGTTGGCAGCTCCGAAGAAGAGAATGGGAAACCTAGCTGATGAGGTTGGTTTGGGGGTGTCTGCTCTCAGCATAGGTCACTGGGTGTCTATGTTATTCAGCAAAGGTCTGCTGAGTCCTGTTGTCCCCCTGGCCTTGTCCTGCTAGGTTTCAGGGTCACCTGTGCTCTAAGGAAGAACAGAGTTAGTGTAAAGACCCCCCACCCTGAGCTTGTTTTAGGGTCTGTTAGGGCTCAGCAGCCCCACTGCGGTGAAATCAGCAGGCAGTTGCGTGGCAAAGGCAGCAGGTGTCTTGGCATCACATTTAAACAGAGCGTTCACAGGCAAAGGCCGCATGTACACTTCTCAACTCATCCCCTCCACTGTCTAGTCAGTGTTCCATAGCAGAAGAGAAGCGTGAAGCAGAGAGAGAGAGAGAGAGAGAGAGAGAGAGAGAGAGAGAGAGAGAGAGAGAGAGAGAGAGAGAAGAGAGAGAGAGCGTGAGGCTGTGGTTGGAGGGTGCGTTCTTTCTCTCCGGAGTTCCCTACCCAGACCCTCCTACCTCCTTCACTAAATCCTCACTCCTTTGTGACATGTGTTCCTGGGCAATGTCCATGTGCCTCCTGCACAGGGCATATGGGATTATCAGCGTTGTGAGCATGTGTGGCTCCTTGTGAGCCTTTATTGGAAGGGACCCATCTTCCCCATCTTCGCTTAGGTGTCTGACCTTTGGGGCCACTTTTGACAGGGATTCCGTCTTCCTCTTCTCTACTGGTATCTTAGCCTGGTGCCCGCTACAGTAGAAGGGCAGTGGAATTGAAAATGACACCAATTTGCATCATATAGTTTTGAGACGGTCGCTTTGGAGGAATAGTTCAGGGGCTCATTTGATTTACAGCAGCCTCGGTCTCTCTTTGCAGTTCCATACCCCTTGCAGTTGACTTCTTAGCTCTGTTGTGTTTTGATTTCATTCTGTTCCCGTGCTCCTCAAAAGTCAGGCAAGGTCTAAAGCAGAGGAAGATGGGAAATGGTGGGACCATGATGTGGGCTCCTGAGCAGTCTGCTGAGAGTGGTTTCTGAAACCTTGAGATCGTCAGTTGGTTAAAGCAGGTCAGGAGTGTACACAGGAACACTGAGTACCGGGGGCAGTCATGCATTCTGTTTACCATGTACTCAGGGGATGCATACCTGGTAATTTATAGCCCAGCCTCCAGAGTTAATTTTCCTGCCTTTTTTAAAGGATGCTTCCCTCTCCTGTGACCTCCTGTGGCCTCCTTTGTGTTGTGTGCTTTCTGTTGGGAGATTTTCATGGAGCAATTATTGTGCACTAAGTAGTGTGTCAGGTACAGAGCCGTGAAAAATCACACAGAACTAACCTCGTACATTAGCTGTGGCATGCGAACATGCCACTTGCTGGGGGTAAACAGGACACTTGATACTTACTGAGAGTTTAATTGAGCACATAGCTGACTCAGCTGGCCATGTCCAAAAACAGCACAGACTGCTCTCAAGAAGGTGGTGTCACAGAGTCACCAGAAAGAGTCTGACACTGTGGACACCCAGCGATGCCACCCAGAAGGATGGACTGAAAGGACAGAAACAAAACACTGCATATACAACAGGCTATTCTGAAAGAGCCATTGCAGGCTCGGTCCCATACATACAAATCCTTCATTGCTACTGAAACAGATGTGTTCAGTGGGAACAGAGGACAGGCCTTGGTGGGAAGGTGTGAGAGGGCCCGGGCATTTGGGGGGGACATCTCTTTTCCTGTTAGACTGAGGTGTTAGGGGGCCAGAGGCATCCTGTACTCTGTGTTGTGATGCCCCAGAAACCTGACCTTCTAGTACATAATACAGACCATGTGGCATCGAGTTTCTCCTCTGTGGTTTTGAAACATGGCGATGCCTTGCGTCCAGCTACCCTCTAGGAGAAGATGCAATCAGGTCAGGCTCCTTTCTTATGTCCCTGAGCCCTTGCCTCTAAGCAATGGCTGGGAGCTGTTTGATGCTCTTTCCAGAACACTCTCCTTGACTTTGTACAAGTGTTTGCTATAGAATGGGGGCATTCCTTCAAAGCTAACAGGTCCCATGGCTTTACCCTTATAAAGTACACAGGGATGTATGCTGCACAGGCCCCAAGCTGTCAGCATGCCTTGCTTCTTTGCTGTGCATCAGCAATTAGACCAAAGGATATTTTATCTCTCATTAGTCATCCCTTGCAAGCCTATTCCACATGCCGTGCACAGCTTGCTCTTTATGACTAAAAGGTAATTGCATTGTTTGTGTTCACTCTATATGTTTGGGAGGCCTCTGGAACAGAGGAGCAGAGTTCGTGGCTGATAAATGCTAATGGACAGTCTGATGGGGGAGATCTTAGTCAGCTGTGTCAGCTCTGGTCTCCTGGAGACCAGGGGTGAAGCCTCTTCACCTTGGCAACCTTCCTTTGTTCTTGGTACAGCCTTTTCTACTGCAAGGCATCTCAGGGCCACTTGTCAGCTACTCTTCTGTAGTTCCATGCCCTGAGATAGCTCTGCCCCTACCTGAGAGAGGCATGGAGTCTGTACAGAGGGTTCAAGTGGGGGTGGTTGGTAGCCATGGAGCTGCTGAATCATTGGGATCAACTTGAACAAAGACAAGTCTTTAAGGGCTCTGAGTGTGGGGAGCTAATGCCTCTGAGAGGAGAACCAGGCCTTTGATGCACATCCTAGAATGCACAAGGATTGTGAATACTCTCTTGACTGAATGGTCATTTCGACATGTCTGAACATGCATGACTCTAAGCCAGCAGCTTAGGTCTGCCCTGAATGAGCCATCTTCTTTGCCTGGTGGCTAGAGGTCCCCAGGCACAAGCCAGGACACAGAGGGTTACAGCTGCTTGGACAGCGTGGAATTGACACAGCCAGGGATCCAGGGACAGCCTGGCACGTCCCCTGCCTTGCAGAGTCTGTGTCAGCATTTTCCTGGGATAAATGAACCTGCAGGTTGGTTCGTCTTTGCATTAGCACTCCTCGCCTGCCTTCACTGACTGATTTTCTCCAGAGCATGCATTGATAACTGGGGTCTGAGGCCCTGGGTAGAAATGTGGAGTATTTTAGGGAAATAAAAAAAATGTAACCTGTATCAAAATTGCTTTTCCTTAAGTTTACTGGTTGCATCAGGTTATAGAGTTGTCCCATATTCTGGCCTGATTTCATTTCTTAATGTTCTTTGTTGGTTAGTTAGCTTTTTAAGATACTGCTCCTGTGTTCTTTTCAAGATTCAGCTCTGCACATTTGTAATAAGTCTCTCAAATGTGCCTCTGTTGTCCACTGAGCTATGGGAGCTCACTATCACAGGGTTTTGTTTTTGTTTTTTGAGGAAAGTAGAAGAGTTGCCTACTACATGGCTTGGGGATTTCTCACCCAGGACTCTTGCATTTTCCCTAAGACCATGGGTTGGTCTCTCGCTCTCTCTCTCTCTCTCTCTCTCTCTCTCTCTCTCTCTCTCTCTCTCTCTCTCACACACACACACACACACACACACACACACACAGAGACACATACACACACATACATGCTTTCTTGCTCTCAATCTGTCTCTTTTTCCCTGCCACCCCCGTGTGTGTGTGTGGGGGGGGAATGTCACAGACTCTGATGCTACAGTAGAATCAGGTGTGAACCATCCCCATGTATGTGTGCCACATCTGCTGGTCTTGAGCATTTTTCCCTTGTGCTCAGCACCACTCCAGGTAGCTTCCCTCCTATGGACTTTGCTGGTCTCCTGAGATGCTGCCCTCTTCTGTGTCCTCTGTGTGCTAATCTCCCCCATCACTCTTCCCCTATGCTCTGTCAGTCACTTGCATGCATCTTCTTTTCTCTTTCCATATTCCCAGGTGTCAGAGGCAAATGCTCAGTAAGTGTGGGAGACACAATAGTGTTACTGACTCCCAAGATGCATACACTATAATCTCAGAGCCTTTCGCTATGCTGCCTCTGTGGGAGACTGGATTTTGCAGGTATATCAAATGAAGGATGCTAAGATGCATTGGAAATCATAGACTGTCAATGTGTGACCATAGGGGTAATTTTAAGGGGGAGGGAGGACATACAGTGTGTCAGAAGGGATAGGAATGAAAAAAACATGGGACTGGTCCCTCAACCCAAGAATATAGATGGCTCCAAGAAACTGCAGAGATAAGAAGGCAAATCTTTGCCTAAGGGTATACAGAAGAAACATCACCTCTGGGTTCCTTTATATATATATATATATATATATATATATAATTATACATACATACACATACATATACACATATACATATATAATATGTGTATGCATATATACTTATATATATATGATTTTAAGTCATTAAGCCGGTGACCATTTTTTTCACAGCAATAACTAATAGGCAGAGGGTGTGTTGTGCATCAGAGGATACCTAGAGACATCAGGGAGGGCTATGGGCCTGCTCAGCCACCTCTCAGAGGTCTATTCTGGCCTCCTGCTCTCACTCAGTTTGGTGTTCTCATTTTCCATCCTAGCAACTGACTGATGAAGTTTAGAGAAGAGGTGGCACTTGGTACCACAACAGGGATTTAAAGTGTGTGTATGTGTGTGTGTGTGTATGTGTGTGTGTGTTTTTCTTTTTCTTTTTTGGTAATTCTATTGTGCTATCTACTGTTTAGAGCTACCTGGGCTGACATCAATGTCTTGAGCCCACAAAGCCTGCAAGTCTGGACTTCAGATTCCAGCCATGCCTCTTTTGCTGTTGCTGGTTCTGTGTTTGGTCTGAAGTCTTAATCTCAGTACATAATCTTAGGACACAGAAGTGCAAATTTGCGGGTGTGTGGATTGCCTAATCCCAGCATGCCGAGGAAGCTGAGGTGAGGTGAAGCTTCTGCCCTCATGCCTTCTCCCACACCCAAGCTAGTTTCTTCTGGCTGATGGTCTTTAATCTTCACCAGATTTAATACCCTTGTAATCGTATATTCTGTTAGTGCTGTATAGACAGTGGCACAGAAGCTTCCAGAGGCCATGCTTCCCCGAAACCCCAGAATCAGAGAGTTTCTGCCAACTCTAGCCTAGGTCTGCTGGTATAAACTCTTTGGGATTCCCAGCTCACTTGTCTGCCTATTGGGATGGATGTTTCTAAGGTGTTCAGCACACATGAATGTTGTGGAACAGATTCGATTGATAGTATGCATAGAAACTGGGTTTTCTGAACCCAACAGTCTCAGGTAACTTATATATCCTTGTCTTAATTAATAAAGAAGTGATTTTCTGCCCCATAATATGGCTTAAACTAGGCATGTGGGATCCCCCTTGTTATGAGAGGACTGGCACATCATTTGACAGGCAGCAGCAGAAGCTGAGAAAAGGGAGTAGCATGGCTGTCATTTTCCTTAGGGAGCTGTTCGCTCTTCTGCAGTGTTTACTGAAGCTACCACTCTGGTGCTGTGGACTCAGCAATGGGTGTGAGATAGGCCTCTGTTCCTTGTGCTATGCCGTGGTAGATTCCAGTGCAGGGATGGAAACATCAGGAGATGGAAGATGTTTAGAAGATGATGAAGGAGCAGGGAGTAGTGTACAACCCCACAGTATAGCACTCATTCAACACCATCTGGATAGCAAGAGTTTTTGCAGAAGTACCTGTGCTGTCTGACAAGTATGGTTTAGTGGTTTCTTCAGAAGTGGGCCTTGTTGGCCAGTTCAGGCTTCAGAACCTGGGCACTTCCCTTACCTCACAACTTTGGGCCTGGCATAGATCCACATGAAGACAACTTTTAGGACATAGGTTAGAGCTCACTCCTATTTCCACTCCTTTTTTGTCTCTAAATAGATGTGGCTCATGGCCATCCAGGATATTTCTGGAGGATATGGTGTTTTCTTTAACTAAGGGTGAAACAATGCTTTCTCTCCAGGGTATCAGGCCCCTTACTTTTCAATTCTCTACATTGGTGCTCAGTCTTCCATGTAGATAAACATACCTTCTTGCCTCACCACAAGACTACCCATCCAAGGCTTCGATCTGGAGAACACTTCCTTCCTGGGAATCAATCCTCATAAAAATGTTTGAAACCTCAGATCAAGTCCTAGACATCAGGATGGTTATATGATACTTTTAATATGAAAACAACCAAAATGTCTGACATCTAATAGTTGACTGTTAGATAGTTATTAAGAAAATTATGCTTTTACAGAATTTGTAATGTTGGGCTATATATTCTCTGGCTTCTGGTCACTGTAATGGACCTTCTGTTCTGTTGCTGCCTTACCTGTGCCTTGCACTCCTATCCCCATCAGTAGGTGTCACACATGTTCCTGTAGAGGAACAGTTCCAAACCTGTGGGTCAAGACCCCTTTGGGGGTCAGAAATAGTCAAATCCTGCATGTCCATGCACAAGGGGTAGCATGACATGGTTTCTGCCTCTAGACAGAGCTAGCAGGGCATGGGCCTCCACAAATGTTAACGGTTATTAGGCATAAGACTTGTTTGTATATTTTATGTTCCTCTTTGGGGAATTGTCCTCTCTACCATGGTTAATTACTCCATAATAATCAGATACATGAGTCCAGGAGGTGAGTGTGTATGTAATGTCCTTAGCAAAAATAGTAAATGCTGTGACCTTTAGAACAGCTCTTAAGGCTGTGGGAAAGAACTCTGAAAATGTGAGTTCAATAATGTATAATTTCTCAACTATGCAAAATATAAGGATGCAATATTAATGGTATGAGGAGCTTCATGGACCTAACAGAACAAAGGCAGCCAGGTTGTTAGAAAGATACAAAGATAGGCAGATTCCTGAATTTAAAATCAGCCTGGGACAAGTGAATTTAGGTCCAGACATGGTAGGAATGGTAATCTCAGGACAGGAACCCACCCAACTAGTATACTGTCTGTGCCTTACAAAGGCCAGGAAATCTCTGAATTAATTTGAAATGTTTAAAAAATATACTTTCTGTCTTTTTCTAAGAATAAAGGGACTAAGGATGCTGATTTATGGGATAATCAAAAAAGTACCTGGAGTAAATGACTCAGTTGATATATAATAAAAGACTGGGCTTTGTTCTGCAAGAGAGAAAAACTGCTTGGAGAGTGAACACAGATCTTTTAGAATTTTTTCTAGCAGTTTTTCTGACTTTCGTCAGAAAACCCATGAGCTATCCAGAGAACTTTTAGAATTTGTTTCTAGCATGAGAAAGCTGTCTTTAGCAGAGAACTGTCTCAAGCAGAAAGCTATCTGGAGCAGACTTCAGAACCAAGAGGTATCTATAGAGGTTTTTGGAGAACCATCTTAAGCAGATCAGAAAGTTGTTAGTTTGTACGCATGATTGACTTCAAGTCATTTGTTTTGCTGCTCCCAAACACCTTGTCAGTAACCCCTCTCCAAGCCAAGGCAGGTGCTTGGCAACAAATAAGATATTTACGTTATGATTCATAGCAGCAGCAAAATTACAGTTATGAAGTAGCAATGAAATAATTTTATAGTTACAACAACATGAAGAACTATACCAACGGGTTGTAGCATTTGAGAGGTTGAGAACCACTGCCACGGAGCCTGAGTGAAACTGCTGCTTGTTTCTCAGAATTGGGACCCCAAGGAGCATCAACATCAAGGCCAAGCTCAGGGCTCAGCTTTGAACATAAATACTCACAGCTTAATAGGTGGAATAGGAGGGATACAAAATGACATTTGAAATAAGATGCAAGCATTATGAAAATTAACTGACATGATTAATGCATATGCCTGTGTATGTGACTGGAAATATGTAAGACTGCAGTCATGGGGGTCGTGTCACAGGCAATAGTTTTCTTTCCTTTTTTTATTGAATATATTCATCACTTACATTTCAAATGTTATAGCCTTTCCAAGTTTCTTCCCTCCTAGAAAACCCCCAACCCATCCTCCCACCCACTGCCTCCAAGAAGATGCCCCCCCCCACCCAACCCACTGCCACCTACCCTCTCTCTTGATTTCCCCACGCTGGGGCATCTATCCAGCCTTCTTAGGACCAAGGACCTCTCTTCTCACTGATACCCAATAAGACATTCCTCTGTCACACTTGTGTCTGGAATCACGTGTACCCCTTGGTTGATGGCTTAGTCCCTGTGAGCCCTGGGGGGTTCTGGTTGGCCGACATCATCATTCTTCCCATGGGGCTGCAAACTTCTTCAGCTCCTCCAGTCCTCCCTCCAACTCCTCCATTGGGCACCCCGTGCTCAGTCCAATGGTCTGCCTTTGTGTCTGTAAGGCTCTGGCAGGGGGCCCTCCAGAGACAACCATAACAGGCTCCTTTCAGCAAGCACTTCTTGTCATCCATAGTAATAGTGTTGGGTCTTGGTGACTATTTATAGGATGAATCCCCAGGTAAGACAGTCTCTGGGTGGCCTTTCCTTCAGTCTCTGCTCCACACTTTGTCTCCATAATTGCTCCTGTGAATATTTTGTTCCCTTTTTCAGAAAACCCGAAGCACCTACACTTTGGTCTTCCTTCTTGAGTTTGTGGTCCGTAGATTGTATCTTGTTCTATGCTTTTGGGCTAATATCCACTTATCAGTAGTGTATACCATGGGTGTTCTTTTGTGATTGGGTTATTTCACTCAGGATGACACTTTCTAGTTCCGTCCATTTGCCTAAGAATTTCATGAATTCATTGTTTTAAATAGCTGAATAGTACTCCATTGTGTATATATACCACATGTTCTGTATCCATTCCTCTGTTGAGGGACATCTGGGTTCTTTCCAGCTTCTGGCTATTATAAATAAGGCTGCTATGAACATGGTGGAGCATGTGTCCTTATTACATGTTGGAGCATCTTCTGGGTATATATGCCTAGGAGTGGTATAGCTGAGTCCTCAGGTAGTGCTATGTCTAATTTTCTGGAGAACCACCAAACTGATTTCCAGAGTTGTTTTACCGACTTGCAATCTCACCCGCAATGGAGAAGTGTTCCTCTTTCTTCACATCCTCTCCAGCATCTGCTGTCCCCTGAGTTTTTCATCTTAGCCATTCTGACTGGTGTGAGGTGAAATCTCAGTGTTGTTTTGATTTGCATTTCCCTGATAACTAAGGATGCTGAACATTTCTTTAGGTGCTTCACAGTCATTCGAGTTCCCTCAGATGAGAATTCTCTGTGTAGCTCTGTACCCCATTTTTTAATAGGGTTATTGGACTCTCTGGAGTCTAACTTCTTGAGTTCTTTGTATATACTGGATATTAGCCCTCTATCAGATGTAGGATTGGTAAAGATCTTTTCCCAATCTGTTGGTTGTTGTTTTGTCCTATTGACAGTGTCCTTTGCCTTACAGAAGCTTTGCAGTTTTATGAGGTCCCATTTGTCTATTCTTGTTTTAAGAGCATAAGCCATTGGTATTCTGTTCAGGAAAATTTCCCCTATGCCCATGTGTTCAAGGCTCTTCCCCACTTTCTCCTCTATAAGCTTCAATGTATCTGGTTTTATGTAGAGGTCCTTGATCCACTTGGACTTGAGCTTTGTACAAGGAGATAAGGATGGGTCGATTTGCATTTTTCTACATGTTGACCTCCAGTAGATCCAGCACTATTTGTTAAAAATGCTGTCTTTTTTCCACTGGATGTTTTTAGTTCCTCTGTCAAATATCAAGTGACCGTAGGTGTGTGGGTTCATTTCTGGGTCTTCAATTCTATTCCACTGATCTTCCTGCCTGTCTCTGTACCAATACCATACAGTTTTTATCACTATTGCTCTGTGGTAGAGCTTGAGGTCAGGGATGGTGATTCCCCCAGGAGATCTTTTGTTGTGGAGAATAGTTTTTGCTATCCTGGATTTTTTGTTATTCCAAATGAATTTGCAGATTGCTCTTTCTAGCTCTATGAAGAATTGATTTGGAATTTTGATGGGGATTGCATTGAATCTGTAGATTGCTTTCGGCAAGATGGCCATTTTTATTATATTAATCCTGCCAATCTATGAGCATGAGAGATCTTTCCATCTTCTGAGATCTTCGATTTCTTTCATCAGAGGCTTGAAGTTCTCGTCATACAGATCTTTCACTTGCTTGGTTAGTGTCACACCAAGGTATGTAATATTATTTGTGACTATTGGGAAGGGTGTCATTTCCCCAATTTCTTTGTCAGCTTGTTTATCCTTTGATTAGAGGAAGGCTACTGATTTGTTTGAGTTGATTTTATATCCAGCCACTTTGCTGAAGTTGTTTATCAGGCTTAGGAGTTCTCTGGTGGAATTTTTGGGATCACTTAAGTATGTGATCATGTCATCTGCAAATAGTAATATTTTTACTTTTCCTTTCCAATTTGTATACCTTTGACCACCTTTTGTTGTCTAATTGCACTGGCTAGGACTTTAAGTACTATATTGAATAGATAGGGAGAGAGGAGGCAGCCTTGTCTGGTCCCCGATTTTACTGGGAAGGCTTCAAGTTTCTCTCCATTTAGTTTGTTGGCTACTGGTTTGCTGTATATTTCTTTCACCATGTTTAGGTATGGGCCATGGATTCCTGATCTCTCCAAGACTTTTATCATGAAAGGATGTTCGATTGTCAAAAGCCTTTTCAGCATCTAATGAAATGACCATGTGGTTTTTTTTTTCCTTGAGTTTGTTTATGTAGTGGTTTACATTGATAGCTTTCTGTATATTGAGCCATCCCTGCATCCCTGGGATGAAGCCTACCTGATTGTGGTGAAATATAGTTTTGATGCATTCTTGGATTCAGTTGGCCAGAATTTTGTTGAGTATTTTTGCATTGATGTTCATGAGGGAGATTGGCCTTAAGTTCTCCTTCCTTGTTTGGTCTTTCTTTCATTTAGGTATAAGTGTTATTGTGACTTCATAGAATGAGTTAGGTAGTGTTCCTTGAGTTTCTATTTCGTGGAATAGTTTGAAGAGTGTCAGTATTAGCTCTTCTTTGAAGATCTGATAGAATTCTCCACTAAACCCATCTGGTTCTGGTCCTGGGCTATTTATTGATTGATTGATGGGAGACTGTTAACAACTGCTTCTATTTCCTCAGGACTTATGGGACTATTTAGATGGTTTATCTGATCCTGTTTTAATGTTGGCACCTGGTATGTATCTAGAAAGTTGTCCATTTCGTCCAGATTTTCAAACGTTGTTGAGTATAAGCTCTTGTAGGATCTGATGAGTTTTTGAATTTCCACAGTTTCTGTTGTTATGTCTCCCTTTTCATTTCTGATTTTATTAATTTGGGTAGTGCCTCTGTGCCCTCTGGTTAGTCTGGCTAAGGGTTTATCTATCTTGTTGATTTTCTCAAAGAAGCAACTCCTGGCTTTGTTGATTCTTTGTATAGTTCTTTTTGTTTCTATTTTGTTGATTTTTGTCCCTGAGTTTGATTATTTCCTGCCATCTACTCCTCTTGGGTGTATTTGCTTCTTTTTGTTCTAGAGCTTTCAAGTGCACTGTCAAGCTGTAAGTGTAAGCTCTCTCCATTTTCTTTTTGGAGGCACTCAGAGCTATGAGTTTTCCTCTTAGCACTGCTTTCATTGTTTCCCATAAGTTTTGGTCTGATGTGTCTTCATTTTCATTAAATTCTAAAAATTCTTTAATTTCTTTATTTCTTCCTTGACCAAGCTATCGTTGAGAAGTGCATTATTCAAAGTCCATGTGTATGTGTGTTTTCCGTTGTTTTTGTTTGAACTTAAGACCAGCCTTAAGCCGTGGTGATCTGATAAGGTGCATGGAACAATTTCAGTATTTCTGTATCTGTTGAGGCCTGTTTTGTGACCTATTAAAAGGTCAATTTTGGAGAAGGTACCATGAGGTGCTGAGAAGATGGTATATTCTTTTGCTTTAGGGTGGAATGTTCTATAAATATCAGTTAGATCCATTTGGTCTATAACTTCAGTTAGTTTCACTGTGTCTCTGTTTATTTTCTGTTTTCATGATTTGTCCATTGCTGAGAGTGGGGTGTTGAAGTCTCCCACTATTATTGTGTGGGGTGCAATGTATGCTTTGAGCTTTAATTAAGTTTCTGTTATGAATGTGGGTGCCCTTGCATTTGGAGCATAGATGTTCAGAATTGAGAGTTCATCTTGGTAGACTTTTCCTTTGACCAGTATGAAGTGTCCCTCCTTATCTTTTTTGACAACTTTTGGTTGAAAGTCAATTTTGTCCGATATAAGAATGTCCACTTCAGCTTGTTTATTGATACAATTTGCTTGGAAAATTGTTTTTTAACCTTTGACTCTGAAGTAATGAGTATCTTTGTCACTGAGATGGGTTTCTTGTATGCAGCAAAATGTTGGGTCCTGTTTACATATCCAGTTGTTAATCTATGTCTTTTTGTTGGGGAATTGAGACCATTGATGTAAAGAGATATTAAGAAAAAGTGATTGTTGCTTACTGTTATCTTCTTTGTGGAAGGTGAATTTCTGTTTGTATAGTTTCCTTCAATTGGGTTTGTTGAAAGATTACTTTATTGCCTTTTCTATGGTGTGGTTTCCCACCTTGTGTTAGTATTTTCCACCCATTATCCTTTATAGAGCTGGGTTTTTAGAAAGATATCATGTAAATTTTCTTTTGTCATGGAATGTCTTGATAATTGAAAGTTTTGCTGGGTATAGTAGTCTATGCTGACATTTATGTTCTCTTAGAGTCTCTATGACATCTGCCCAGGATCCTCTAGCTTTCATAGTTTCTGTTGCGAAGTTTGGTTTAAGTCTGATAGGTCTGCCTTTATATGTCACTTGACCTTTTTCCCTTACTGCTTTTAATGTTCTTTCTTTGTTTAGTGCATTTGGTGTTTTGATTATTATGTGACGGGAGGAATTTCTGCTCTGGTCCAACCTGTTTGGAGTTCTATAGGCTTCTTGTATGTTCACGGGCATCTCTCTCTTTAGGTTAGGGAAGTTTTCTTCCATAATTTTGTTGAAGATATTTACTGGCCCTTTAAGATGTAAATCCTTGCTCTCTTCTATACCTATAATCCTTAGGTCTGGTCTTCTCATTGTGTCCTGGATTTCCTGGGTATTTTGGGTGTTACAAGCTTTTTGCAATTTGTATTTTCTTTGACTGTTGAGTCAATGTTTTCTATGGAATCTTCAGCATCCGAGATTCTCTTTTCTATCTCTTGTATTCTGTTGTTGATGCTTGCATCTATGACTCCTGAATTCTTTCTAAGGTTTCCTATCTCCAGAGATGTCTCACTTTGCGATTTCTTTATTGTTTCTACTTCCATTTTTAGATCCTGGTTAGTTTTGTTCAGTTCCTTCACTTGTTTATTAGTGTTTTCCTGAAATTCTTTAAGGGATTTTTGCGTTTCCTCTTTAAGGGCTTCTACCCGTTGACCCATGTTCTCCTCTGTTTCTTTAAGGAATTTTTGTGATTCCTCTTTAAGGGTTTCTGCCTGTTGACCCACATTTTCCTGTAATTCCTTATGGGATTTTTGTGTTGCCTCTTTAAGTGCTTCTATCTGTTGACCCATGTTCTCCTGCATTTCTTTAAGGGATTTTTGTGTTTCCTCTTTAAGGCCTACTTGTTGACCCATTTTCTTCTGTATTTCTTCAATGGAGTTATTTATGTCCTTCTTGAAGTCTTCCATCAGCATCATGAAATGTGATTTTAAATCCAGCTCTTGCTTTTCTGATGTGATGGAGTATCCAGGATATGCTGTTGTGGGAGAACTGGGTTCTGATGGTGCCATGTTGCCTTGGTTTCTGTTGGTAATCATCTTGTGTTTGCCTTTGGCCATCTAGTTATCTCTGGTGTTAGCTGGTCTTTCTGTCTCTGACTGTGGCTTCTCTGTCCTGCAGGCCTGTGTATCTGTACTCCTGGGATTCTCTTTCTCTCAAATGCCCTGCATCCAGCTGGTTCTGCAGGAGTATCAGGAGATGGGGTCTTCCCTGTGGCAGACTTAGCAAGGGTTGAATTCCCTGCAGGCTGCTGGTTCTCGAATGCCCAGTGTGCTGCTGGCTCACGAATGCCCTGTGTTCTGCTGGTTCTCTATAAAGAATCAGGAACTGGGGTCTTCCCCATGGCAGAACTGGCAGGGGTCTACCATGTCAGAGCAAATGGGGCAGGCAGTTGTGGAGGAGGAGGGAGTGGTAGAAGCGTTTATCTCATTTGTTGATGCTGAACAGTATAAGACAGTGGATATCAAGTTGATTCCTACATCCATTTGGGGGGAGCTTTATGTCTCCCAGTGTTGGACCTGGTTCCGTGTGTCCTTATACACCAACGAACTCACAGTCAATGGTGTGAAGAGTCCAGCTTTAAGGCCTATAACATTTATTTTACAAGGACACGTGTTCCTGGTACTTTCGTAGTTATATGAAGTGAAAGGTATGAAAGGATGGGGACAGTTGGCTTTCTGTGACCAGCTCTCCTGGGGAAAAGGTTTGGAAACCAGTGGTTTTTTTGTTGTTTGTTTATTTGTTTGTTTTTATTTCTACTGTCTGTATGACTAGTTCTATACTAAAAAAAGATTCAAATGTGTATCATATACGAACTCAATACAAAATTCTATGCTTATAGGTCTTCTATTTGTGAAATTTATCTAAATCACACACATGCCAATTTACCAAACTAATGGTAATAAAACTGTCATATTAAACTGACAAGATATGTTGGTGGATCTAAATTGCTTGTAGACCAGGGTGAATGGGAAGCAATGTCTGCAGAGCTGGTTCCTTTAATTTTGTGTGTCAATGTACAGTGACACAATGTAGAGCCTAGATATTTGTCTTTGCTCACACCAGGGCAATTCCCCCCCGCACTGTGTGCTATGTGCCAAAGTGGGGTGAACATGTTCCACTTTTTTCTTTGCCTTTTCTTGTATTTATTTTCCTTCTGTAAATTTATATACTTTGCAACTGTTCAATTCCTGTGTGGTTTATCTCCCCATATTCCAAGAGCAGCATTTTCTAATTTTGATGAAGTGACTTTATCAATTTCTGATTTATGAGTCACAATTTGGTTTCGATCCTCAGAAAGTTTGTTGAACCTAGGGATGTCAACAAATACTCTCTTGTTTTCTTTGCTAGGTTTTGTAGTTTTGGGTTTTGCTTGTAACTCTGTAGTACATTTTGAGTTGATGGTTGTAAAGGTGCAAGGTGAAGGTTTAAGTTCATTGTTTTTGTGTCAAGATAACCATTTGCCCTTACAAGTTCTTTGCCTCTTAGTTCAGGGAACTCATCACTGCCCTAGACCCTGTAGAGATGTCATGTTAGCAATCTGAGTCCGCTTGGATTCATGTCTAGTCTGGCTCCTTAGCCCCCCTTTCTTTCTCTCCCTTTATTTGTTCATTAATACTTTATTTACTAAACTTCTTTTTCATTTTGGGGGACTGAACCCCCATTGCCTTACACAACCTAGACAATCTCTGTACAACTGAGCTGAATCCCAACCACTAACAGTCTTTAAAGGCATAGTTCTTTGAGAATTTCATACAATGTGCTTTGATCTTATTAACTCCTCCCTCTAAGACTTCTAAGAGCCACCCACCTGTCTTCCATGCTCACCCAACTGTGTATCTTTTTCTTTTTAAACCCATTATGTCCATTCTTGCTGTCTACCTTTTGATATAGGACATAGGGCACTGTGAAACCTCCAAAATGAACTACTACATGGCTAGAAGAAAGGTTTATTGGGAATCAAACTGCCAAGGCTGTCTCTAGGTGAGAGATGAGGTGGGTGGAGAGAACCAAATAGTGGAAAAGCAAGCAGACTTTCTATGACAGTCAGCAGGGTGGGGGTCTTTGCTCTGATGTAGGCTGTTCAGAATAACTAGGAACTAGATGCCCTTGCTTGAGGCAGTTGACTTTTGGGAATAGATTAAGGGATTTAAGAGGTCCTGGTAAACAGAGGTTTGTCTTCTTGAGATTTACTGAGGAATGCTGGATTTATACTTCTGTTACCCAATAACAATCCTTCTGTTGGCCAGGTCAGCATCATTTTTTTCACCAGCACTGCCATTTGGGTTGCAGGGTAGGGGATGGGAGGGTTGAAGTGAGGGGCGGGAAGGGGAGTGCACTTTGGACCTAATACATATTCTTGGATAGGTGATTTTCCTCTAGAGATATGTGGTTCCACTTAGAGATAAAAAATTTCTACAATTTTAAAGAAAACTGATTTTCCTTTTCCCAGAAGCTACTAATTGCCAACAGTTCCTCAGCTAGGGGTAGGACTTTGTGTCTACCTCGCCCCTCCATGCTGGGATTTGATCTGGCTTGGACTTGCTCAGGCCTTGTTCATGTTATCCCCACAACTGTGAGTTCATATGTACAGCTGTCCTGCTATGTCTAGATGACACTGTTCTTGTCATCATCTGCCACTTCTGGCTCTCCCACTCTTCTGTAATTACCCCTGAGCCTTGGGAGGAGATGGGTGTGATGTAGATGCCCCATTTAGGATTGAGTGTTCTGCAGTCTCATAGTCTCTACCCTTTGGCCAGTTGTGGGTCTCTGCAATCACCATCTTCTGCAAATAGACTCTTATCTGATGAGAGTTGAGAGAAGCAATAATCCATGGTGTAACCACAAGTCATTAGGAGTCAGCTTTGAAGAGTGGGCTAATAATAGAATGCATCAGTGTGGACTGTTGTGACAACCAATTAGAGAACAAAGATATTACATACATGCAGGGTGTGTCACCCAGAACTTGCTCAGGACTTTAATGTCCTCGCAGCCATCACCATCCTCAGGTGAGTTCTCAGCTTACTGCAGGACCCCAGTCTGTCCCCTGCTGTCCCACACTTGTCTTGCTCTTTCTCGTTCTTAAACACAAGCACCCAGACTCTTCATATCACAGCATCTTCCCGTTGTCTTGCCGAACTCCCTGTGTTCTCTTGTTCCTGTATCTGGCACACTTGCTGGGACTTTGCTCACAGCAGCAGGAGAGCACCACTGTAAGCAGTAGTCCAGGGTCTCATGAGCTCTCACCATCTCAGGACCTCTTTGGAGCATTCATACTTTGTACTTCCAGAAGAATCAAGAGAATTAGCTTTGGCCCTCCGGTTACAGACCCCGATTCTGGCAATGATTTCCTAGCTTATTTAGTGCCTCAGTTGAGGTGGGTCACTTCAACTCTGAGCCCGATTCTTCCTTGGTAATAATAAGAGAAAGAAGAATTTCTTGAAATTATTGTGAGGACGACATGCCACTGGAAATAAAAGCCACTTAGAGAGTGGCAGGTGCACACTAGCACTGCTCACTGTTAACTCATTCTAAAGGTAACATGGGTCAGACATTAGCCACAGAGAGCAGAAAGAGCCAGCTGTCACAAGGCTGAATGTGTTAACAGTAGAGAGAAAGCCAAGTATCTCAGGCCGTAAGCTCAAAGAGATGCTTCGTTTTCTTCTTTTTACTGCCCAGGAAAAAAAAATTAAGAAATCAAGAAGGAAGAGAGGGAGGGAAGGAGGGAGGAAGGGAGGGAGGGAGGGAGGAGAATAGGAAGCTAACTGAAATTCTTGCCCCACCAAGCTTAATGGGCAGGTAGTTGAAACATCCAGTTTGGGTTCAGAGTCCCCTCCTAACTGGGGCTGGTGCACTGCCTACAAGGGCATCTATTATCTCTAGCCCTTCCTGCAAATTTCTCTGTTTTCCAGCTGCCTTGAGAACCTTTCTCCCTTCCCATCATGATGTCCTGTTTCACCACAGACTTAGAAGTTATAGGGCCAGCTCACCATGGCCACAATAAGCCTTCCATCCTTCACGTGGCTTTCCTGTGTTTCACTGTGTTTCAGTTTCAGTGACTCTTCAGTAAGAATGCTCTGAGCTTTTATCATGGTTTTGAGCACTTCCATCCAGTCAAGGCCCTCAGTGCAGACTAGAAACAAGAGTCGATTTGGAGCTAGGAATGGCATAGTGGCGGAGCCATGGTCTCTATTTGCATTCTCATGGTCACTGAAGATTGAGGAGATTATCACCAGAGCTAAGTGCCCTGCCAAGAATTGTACATTCAACTCCAGGCTTAGCGCCCACTATCCCCAAGACTATCTTTTTTTTTTTTTGGTTTTTCGAGACAGGGTTTCTCTGTGTAGCCCTGGTTGTCCTGGAACTCACTTTGTAGACCAGGCTGGCCTCGAACTCAGAAATCCTCCTGCCTCTGCCTCCCAAGTGCTGGGATTAAAGGCATGCGCCACCACCGCCCGGCTCCCCAGGACTGTCAATCTAGTGATATCACAGACGAGGTGCCAGAAGAGGTTTGTGAACTAGGTAAAGGATGGAGGATATGGGGCGGGGGCATTGTAGTAGCAGCAGTGACAGCAGCTCACCATTAGCCTCCTTTCCTGTCTTTGTCTTTTAGCCTCTTTGAGTTATTTTTTTTTTCATTGTTCAGGAGGCTGAGCTGACAAGAGAGAACAGTACCGTCAGCTGAGCTGGCTTATGTTCTAGTCACTGGGACGTGGTTTCCAGGCCTTCCAGTAGAGACAGAGCTACAGCAGCTGTACTAGGAAACTTGCCTTTGTTTCTGCATGTCCTTCTGTCCTGTTCTGGGAGGAGTGGGGATCGTCCCCCTAGTTCTTAAGATGAAGCTGAACTCTGAGAGGTAGTATCCCTGGCTGCAGGCCTCCGGCGAAAGTGTGCCACTGAGGATGTGTGGCTCTGGGTCTGGCTGCCTCCAGGGTATGAAAAGAGGATGGTATGATAACCCGTAGACCTCTGCTCCACAGGCTGACCATTTGTGCGCCATGAAGAGAAGGTGGGTTGGGACAGGCATGGGGCGTGTCTGCGGCCCCCTCTGAAGGCCAGCCAACTGTGCAGCCTCATCAGTATATGCCTGCCTGCGTCACAAACACGGGGTTAAACTTATCCAGCTGAAGCTTAGACCTCAGCCCATCGATGGCCCTCTTCACGGGAAGTCAAGCCTGCTCTGTGGCAGCTTTGATTGCAGTTTTAGTTCCCCAGATCATGAGGCCAGCAGTGCCATTGTCTTAGTCGGTGTGCTATCACTGTGAGGAAAGACTGTGACCATGGTAAACCTTATGAAGGAAAACATTTAGTCAGGGCTAGCTTATTGTTTCCGAGATTTAGTCTGTTATCATGGTGGGGAGCATGGTGGCATGTAGGCAGACCTGGTGCTGGAGAGGTAGCTGAGAATTCTACATCGAGATCTGTAGACAGTAGGAAGAAAGAAGAGACCCTGGGCCTGGCTTGAGCATTTGAAACCCAAAAGCCTGCCTCCAGTGACATACTTTCTCTCACAAGGCCACACCCATTCCAACTTCCTAATCCCTGTGAAGTATCACCACTCCCTTATGACCAAGCATTCAAATCTATGAACCCATGGGGGCCCATTCTTAGTCAATCCATCACAGCCAAGTTGATGGCTTTGCTGCCAACAAATTCATATTCTACTTCTCATGCTAATCCAAAAAGTGCCTGCATGGTGTACAAAGGATAATATGTTTTCACATGCATTTGCCTTTATTCGAGTGATTGCTGTTACAGTACTGTTTGATGATAATAGAAGTCATTGCATTAAGTAGATTCATCCAGAACCTGGAGGGGTCCACAAGAGATCCTCTGCCACCCAAAATTTGGCTGCTGGCTTTGTTGGGCATGGTGCTCTCTGTCCTGCTGAAGTAAGCACTTTCTGAGTCAATCTCCCCCTTCCTTGAATGATCTCATGGACCATCGTGCAGCATGTGGTTGTATGTTGGATGTCTGTTGAAGAAAACAGGCAATTGTAATAGATGGGTAGCAGGTCATTAACCATCTCTTTAATTTGTAAAGAGTGGCTTTCTCCATCAGGACAAACTTAACATGTTACACTACACACCATTTACAGGGCACAACTCATTGGTTCCAGTGTGTTCACAGAAAGGCTTTAAACCACAGTTATAACAATTTCGAGGTTCACCTCACCTCCCTAAAGAATCCTGTCAGTGGCCTCTCTCCTCTTCTCCCAATCGACTCCCAGATGCAGCAGTTATTGATCTACTTTTAGTCTTTATAGATTTGCCCTCTCTGGACATCCCTGACAAATGGGTTCAACTGATGTTTGGGGCTTTGTGACTAGATTCTTTCTTCAGAACGTTGGCTGTGGGGCTTCTCATGCTGTGGTCAGCCTTTCTGTCCCTTTAATTACCAACCCGAGTTCCACTGTGTAGCTACGGCATGCTTCGCCCACCAGTTTATCAGTTGATAGACAGTGAGTCTGTGCCCCCCTTTGATGTGTTATGGATGATGTCACTGGGACTGTTTATACACAGGCCTTGAATAGAGACGTCTTCATTTCTCCTGGGCGTATAGCTATGAATGAAATTGTTGTGCTCTATGTAATTCTGTATTTAACTTTTAGAATCCCTTCTTGAGTCAGCGTTGGAGATTTTATACCACCACCACCATCACCATCATCATCATCCTGTCTGTTGATTTTTATCTAAAGTTTAAAAGTTCATTGGTAGAAATGTATTCATAATATTCTCTTCCCTTGTTTCTACCTTGGCGTTGTAAGGAGATAAGATTTAATATTCTCATCTACACCTTCTCTCTCTTCTTCCCTTGATCATTCTCCGTGGCCTTTTGTATTTTAATGAGTTTGATATTCCTTTTTAATACCACAGTGATCGGGCCTAGCTGTCATGCTCCTTCCTCTCCATATCAGGAAAGGCAAAGAATAGAGTCTCTTTTCCTGGATCCCCATGGTCAGGGAATCTGGGGAAGTGGACTTGGAGCTCTCAAAGAGAATTTTGTCTTTGAGCCAGAGAGCAGCCAAAGGACGGCTGTGCTGTGAGGGAAGTGGGCGAGTGGCACTAGAGACCCCAGTCAGCCTGCCTGAGCCACACTGGCTTTCTTGATGTTTTCACACAGGGACATATGTGGCATGCATGACGAGAGACTGAGACTTGGAGCCATTAAATAACTCCTCCAAAGTCATGCAGCTACCATGGGCAGAACTCGACTAGAGTCCCAGTCTGTTTAACTCAAGGGCCTATACTCTACAGAACCTCCCTGGACTATATTTTGGTTATGAAGAGTTTAAGGGATTTTACTTTATTTGCAAGAAAGACAAAAATAGAACCTATTTAAAGTAAGAAGCAATGTACGTACACACACACACACACACACACACACACACACACACACACACACACTCCTTCTCCTTCATCTTATTAGCTTGTCCTGTGCTCTGTTCCTTCCCTCTATTGAGGGTTGTCTATTGTTGGAATGGAGCCTGGCACCCTATAAATACAAAGAGAGCCCCTTAACCAGCTTTAGAACATCCAGTGAAAATAAAGATGTGCAGTTCGCATCTGACATTCTCTAGGTGCTATGACTTTACTATTGTGCTTCCCCGTTTTGCTACAAAATGAGGTACCTGACTTGTCTGTGAATCTCCTAGAAGCCCTGACCTTGGACCATAAACTCATTTCCTCCTTCATGAAGGTGTACAAACCCTTCTCTTCCTGAATAGGCTCACCCACTCTTCCTGCTCTCCTCTCCCCTCCCCTCCCCTCTCTACCCTCTTTCCTTCCCTCCCTACCCTCTCTCCCTCCCTTTCTCTCTCCCCACCCCAGCCCCACTGCTGAAGTATATCCCCCAACCAGGAGGATCAGTTACATCACTCCACAGCCCTGCTGTGAGGTAGCCCAGGACTCTCAGTAAGCGCCTGCTATGCAGCAGGAGGATGCAGGGGGTCGTCATTTCAAAGTTCTATGGTTGTGAGGCCAGGGGTGCGGATAGCTGCACATCTCTCTGGTCATGCCTTCATGGAGAAGCTCTCTGGGTAACCACAGAGCTGTCACTGGCCTGGCTGGGCTATAGCCCCATCTCAGGACCCTGCCAGCATCTGCGGTCCTCCAGCTGGGTGCTCCCTCTTTGCAGAGGGAGCAGGTACACTCTAGCTGTGTCTATGATTCGTTCTCTTTTAATTTTTAAGTCACTCCCCATCTCATTATGGTGTCTCATTTCCTTCCATCTGGCACTCTGAGACTTTCACAGTATGAAATTTAAAATGAAGATGATGAAGATGATAATACTGGTCAAAAGAGAACGGGGTGGGGGGGGGAGCAGATCTCCACAATTAAATAAGCTTTGGTTTCTTCCATTTTTATCTGTCCAGTAATTTGTGTCAGTATCCACAGCAGTGACTGAGGGGATGTGTTAGGAGCTGGAGCATCGGAGCTGCTGTGGAGATGTGGGAGGTCCGTGTAACCAGGTTTCCCATACCTGGGAGCTGGTTACAAAGTCCCTCACAGGAGCACTTGGGGGGGGGGATGGAGGTGTATAAAGGAGGGTAACTGATTAAGCAGAGACTCTCAAGTAGGTACCAGCAGGCCCAGTCCAGCTCAGATAAACCTGTCACTTAAAATGTATAGGAAGTTTCAGATTCAATCTGGCCTCTCCTTTTCTAGAAACACTAGAAGCCGTGTGCAGGAGCCACAGGCTATTGTGTGCCCCATACCATGTACTCCCTAGTTCTGTCTACCTGAAAGGAAGTTGGGTCAGGTGATTAGGTCTGGACCCCTTGGACCTACCCCTTGGCAGGTCTGGTCTCCTGGACCAAGGCAGCATTTTTGTTGCTGCCTTGAACTTGGATATTTTCTTTCAAGTCTTGGATTTATGAGTTTAAAGCCCCTGGGTAACACTGGGTATTATTAAACTGCTTCTAGATCTGGTCATGCTGTTCCGATCAGTGCCTTCTGTGAGTGAGCGTGTGCCCACCTGAACTGCGGGGGCACAGAGGCCCAGCAGATGAGGTGATGGGACTGAGGGATACAAGATGTGCATCAACCAGAGAGCAACCTGCATCCTATCCTCTTCACAGCAACAGCACGGGGTGGAGCTAGGTGGGCAGAGCAGAACCTAGGAACAGGGAAGTGGCAAAGGGAACCTCTGGGCTGGGCAGTCCTGGTCCTTCACGGTGGAACCTGCCAGACCCCTCTTGGGCTCTGTGACCTTTCCCCTTGTTTCCTATTCTGAGTCCAGCACTTGCCCCCTGCACCTCTGACTAGGCTGACCTGCCTCTTCAGGCCCAGCTAAGGAGCAACCCCTTCTAGGGCCCTCCATGGCCTCATTCTGAACCTCAGTTCACTCTCAAGGTTCATCTCAAGGTCCGATGGGCTAGAAAATAGAGTCTCTATCAGAGTCTGGAGAGACCCCGTGGGTCTCCGTCTACCTGCATGCCCATCTCTCTGTCCGCTGGTGTCTGCCCACCTCCATGTCTGTTTCTATCTCCTCCTTGTTGTTTGAGCGCAAAACAGTATTTCATTTCACTCTTGTCTCCCAGCCCCTCTCTGAGATGCTCAAGGACAGGGTCACTCCTGAGAGGTAGCAAAGGCAGGGGGTCAGGAACCTGCAATACCTTATTCAGCCATCACCACCTGCCAAATATGATTTGGGATAATTCTGCACGGTTGGAGGAATGGTACAGGGAGGGCCTTTCTCTCAAAAGCCTGCCATCTCAAACCACCCCTGTGTGTCCTTGTTTCTCTCTGGGTTTCCTTGTAGGGAGCACTGGGTTGATAGGAGGCAGGAGGTGCTGTGTGGCCAAGACCCCCAAAGAATAAGGTGGAGGAAGCAACTGCCTTTTTTAATTTTTTTTTTCTTTTTGCCTTTTGTCTCAAGTTAGGAAACCACTGTTTGTCCCTAACTGTCAATTTAATAGTACTGGGGACTCTGGTGTTTATACCCTAACAATGTGGCCTTTCCTATATTAAGCTAGGTTGCTAGAAGCCTTTTCTAGTTGAATCAGTCTCTCTCAAGCTTGACTTTTCTGTTTTCAACCTACAAAAACGCAAACCAGCCCAGAAAGTGGGTCCTTCTTACTCCAAGTGTCCCTAACATGGTTTTCACATTGTTTGTCTATGGAGTTTCGTCTGGCACCGGAGGGAACAGAAGAAGGGCCTCAGTGGCAGCTACACAGCGATGGCCTTGTCAAGTGCTAGTCGGAGAATGCTTCATCACCTGAGCTTAACTCGATTAGAAGCCGCGGTGGCACCAGTAATAATCCGTGACATCTATGTGAACATTTCCACTTCACACTGTGCTGGCCCAGTGTTTTCATCTACAGCCCCGCCTGTCAGCCGGGAGCTGTTCCAGAACGCTGTTGTTTTAATCCTTTTTCCTTCCCAACATTTTCTCCCGACTTCCAGTGTATGTGATGTTGGTTGGGCTTTGTTCATTCTAGCTGATTCTCCTGGTGCCTTTGTCAGTCCCAATCTGTCCCCTCCACCCCTTCCCTGTGGGCACAGACCTGGCCACTGCGCCTCATCTTAATGCAGCTCCTGGCCAACCACCCTGGAATGGCATTGCCTTTCTTCTTGTGACACTATCCCCTAACCTCTGCAGCAATGGCATGTGTTTATTTTAGAAAGATAAGGAAAAGTAACTTTTAAATCACACTTAATCCCACTGCTAAGAGTAACGCTGTCATTCTCCAGATTCATATCTTATTGATATCTGCCTGTAAAGCACTTGGTTTGTGCAATGTGATTTGGATTCACTCTTTGGCAGCTCCTGTTCCCCAGCATCTGACAAGAGCTTTCTTGTCATTCTTCAGGAGCATGACTCTTCATGGCTTCCCAGTGTGTGGTAGATGGAGAGAAGTGGCCAAGCAGACCCTTGCTGGGGTGTGGTAGGGACATGATCTGGCCTTTCCCACCTTCTCGACAACCTTCACCTGGTGACTCATCTTATTTGACGTGCTCCTTCATCCTATGCCCATCTCATGTTCATGCCTGGATCTGTCATACCCCAATGGCCCAAGGACCCCTCTTCACCTGAGAAGGTTCCTTGTTCCCTGCTAGGCAGACTGAAGCAGTGGGCCCCTCCCTGTATAGAGACAGCACAGGTCTGTGTCTTTCCCATTCTCCATCCCTCCCAGCAGCTAAAGTCTTAGAATTCTCCTCCCAGGCTTCCGGGATAGAAGACTCTGGGAGATGACCTCAAATGTCTTTCCATTGCCTTCATGTTATCTTCTCTGCCCCTACAAAGCTCATACAGTTTTGGCAGGGATGCCTTCTGCTTGTTCATTCTTCCTAATGGAGCTGTGCTCTTCCTATGCTTGTATGGGGACTGTGAGCCTCAGAGCCATGGTTCAGGTCACACTTCAGCTGCCATGCTATACCTACCGAGATGCGTCCCTTCTAGGTGAACGCTGACACTTAAAGGCCTAGGTCCAAAGGCCCATGGAGCTATCCCAGAGTGTCTGCTCCCAGCAGCAGAAGGTGCCCCTTCTCTGGTCTACAAGATGGGCCTGATCATTTGTCCTGCCTTGGATTTACTCAGCTGGTAAAGGCAGCTTCCTGTGGGTGGAAGAATTAAAGAGAATTGCTGAGCATGTTAGAATGATGACTCAGACTGGTGCTGATTAAGTGAAGGACTTAAGGCTGTGAGGACTTCTCAAGAGTGCTGGAGACTAGCCAGCAACACAAGGTCCAAGAGAGACCCTAGAGTGGCATCAGGGGGTCTAGGTTGCCATTGTCTGTGAAAATTGGCATGACTTGGCATGGACTGTCTGTCACGATAGCCGCCATTACTCATTGGTAGACACTCCTGCAAGCGGCTTGCTCATCTGTGCATGCTCCTGCTATCGTACAATTGCTTGCTTCCCTCCGCTTCCCTCTCCTCTGCTCTCCCTTCTCTCCTCCCTTCTTTTCTTTCTCCCCTCCCCCTCGCTGAACTTGAAGGCAAGGGATTCAGTTGCATTTGCCTAAAATAGCGGCTGTTGGTATGCATACATCTTATTGAATGAGTCATTGCAGGCAACGACACAGCTTAATTCATTTTGGGTTTTGGGATAGTTTTCAAAAGCGATTTCTGCTCAGCATAACTTCTCACTTAGATTTCTAGAATTTACTACCAGCTAAGGTTGGGAAAAATGTGGGTAGAAAGCCATTATGATGAAAATCAGGTACATTTACAAAAACAGTAATGGCACTTCTTGTCCATGACCAGGCAGAGGCAAATAAATGTCTTCTCTAGTCCATCCCCCATCTTTCTCCATGCTCAGCATCCCTATATGCTGTCACTGATACCAGGATATGAGTAAGCCAGGGTTCAGGTGGATTATGCATTTTACATAGGCTCACGTGACAAAGGGGGGTGAAACTGGATTTTTTTTTATCAGTCCCAAACCAATTGTAGACACCAGTTAAATCTCAGGGGTGTATAATCTGGTCCCCAAGACCTGTTGCAGGAGAAATAGGCAAAACCAGGGATCAGTGGTGAAGAAACTGACCAGCAAGCAGAAACACCAGAGCTCATGTTTGAGATGAAGTCAGCTTTGATCCTAGGGAGGAAGGACCCAACCATGTTGTGGGCCATCTGGGAGAAAACCATGAAGAAATGTTGTATCACCACTGAACGTGAATGGGGCATTGTATCTGAAGGCCTAGGTCTGGCCCTGCTGTCTCCATGAGTCTACTGGCAGGGTCCTGCTCTGACCCAGAATTCAAAGTTGGGCCTGGCAGCTCTGCTTTTGTTCAGACCATGTGGCGCATGGATTCACGGGAAGCCAACAGCCTTTTCTGCGGGAAAGACGCACTCTCACTCAGAAGGGTGGTTCTCGGGACAGCTATCACATGGTGTTCTTATAGTTTTACATATTTGTGTTCTCACTAGGCCATAATTCTGAAAACATTGGAAGGAATTTTGGTTTCAGACTTTCCTGAGTCAGAACAAATGGGCCAGGTAGACCCAGGGCCTGGTACAACCCAGAGTACCTTATCGTAGGTGTGTACTCAAGGAATTGCCTGACAACAGCAGGATAGACTCAGACTGATCATGAAGAACTGTCTTCAGACATTAGCACAGAAGCCTAGTGTGACATGCATGGATCGGCAGCTGAGGGACTAAAGAAAGATGACACCTGGGTTAGAAATGGGAGATGCTTCTGGAAGGTGTAGCTTTGTACTAGGTCCCAAGGAGCAAGCCCTTATACTCTGGAGAGAAGGTACAGGGAGTTTCCAGGAACAAAACACCTCATGTGTTTACTAGTTAAGGCTAGGCAACAGGCTGTCCCTAAATGTCCATGAAGTAAAGCAGAAATTGATGTCATTGCATAATACACGTAACAAGAGGTTGATAAAGGCCTGGGGACTTCCCTTATATGCCCTTTCCATCCCAAAAATCAGTCTGGCTAGCCCCACCTTGTCCTCGTGGCATGGTAGAGAAACGAACACGCCCTGGTCCAACAGCATCCACCATAGCAGAGGCCCTTATGTTTGGCCAAAGACATGTGGGTGGAACCTTCTGTCCCATGGTAGCTACACTGCGTAAAGTGTGGCAGTGTGAAAGGTCCTCTGTATCACAGTCCCATGACTCCTGGGCCACGCTAGGGCTCTCCAGAGCTGCATTCTCCATGAGCAGGCCTTCCAAGGGCCGTCCTTCTGATTTGGAGGCCCCATGGGCCTTGCCATGCTTCTGTACTCTTTGACTTTTTCTCTCGGTGTGAATTGCATTGTTGCTCTCCAGTGCTGCTACAATGCTTGACAGACTCTCCGTGAAGAAGGGAAGCCTTCTGTATAAATCATCTCGAGTAGCATTTTCTAATTTGGATCATGATGAAACAACTCTGGACGATTTTTACTCTTTATTCTCACCATGGTTCCTCTGACAGGTCATCGTGAGCTGCCAGAGTGTAATCCATCAGAGTCGTATATTTTCCGGGTGATGTGGGTTTAATCCCTCACCAAGGCAGTCATGTTTCTCTCCCTCTTCTGCAGCACAGAACATGTAGTGTTTAATGACACGATGATAAGATAGGACAGACAGGCTCTCAAGTTTTATCACAATGGGCTGGAAAATGACCAGTAGCCACGTTCTTTTCTTTGCCTGGGTCTGATGTGGCCATTTGGACACAGTGCTGTGGTCTGGCCTGCCTCAGTATGGAGTCCCTGTGAAGCAGCAAGAGAAAGCACACTTTCTAAACCAAGAGACCCCGGGCTCAGACCTGAGCTTTGGCCAACTTTGGAGTGTGCATTTGTTTAAGTTGTTCAAAGAGGGAACTGGGGCTAGGTGGCCTTCAAGATTCCGTGTGGCTCTCTGTCTCATGTAGGCAGTGGTCTCGTGTGTACAGGCCTTGCCGAAGGCGCGCCATTCATCTTAGGGTACATAGAGAACCCATTGGTCAAACTCTGCCTGAACATTGCCTGTATCTCCCCCACCCCCTTTCTCCGGTGTGGAACTGGGCTGTCAGTGCCATCTCCTAAGGTGGTTGTGGGGATTAGAGACAAATTCAAGACCAGTGGAGTCGGCACCTGATACACAGAAGTACTTTCTCATTAATTTTCTCATTCGTTATATTGGAAAACAGCCTGGTAATGTTGAATGAGTTCCCAACCTCACAGCCTCTGGGTATAAACGAAGTAGGAATGATCTGGAAGCTCCTTCTGATGCCTGGCAGGTAGCCGGGCAAGAGTGGAGGCTTCTGCCGCGCAGGGAGGGAGCCCGCCAGCTTCCCTTCCGCGACCTCTGTTCCCGCGGACTGCGCTGGAGAGACCGGTACCCAGGCTCTCCCCCCGATATAACATCACTTGGGACACGGCCTGTTGGGGCTTCCGTCTGTGCCCGAGGGCGGGTTGGCGCTGTAGTCGTCTGGGCGCCAGATCGGCGGGCCATCGTGACCACAGGGTGAGCGGCGCCACGGAGACTGCCCTCCGCCATCTTTGCTCCAGTGACCAGGTAGTTGGGACCGCCAGGCTCAGAGACAGACAGGCATAATATCGCTTCGGTTTCAGGCAGCTTGGGTGTAACCTGCTCCCAGGTGCTGGGCTGATCTGCAGTAACCAGCGCGCCAGTTCCGCGGTGGGACCTTCTGCCTGCTGGAGGGACCCCGCGCAGGGAGGGAGCCCGCCAGCTTCCCTTCCGCGACCTCTGTTCCCGCGGACTGCGCTGGAGAGACCGGTACCCAGGCTCTCCCCCCGATATAACATCACTTGGGACACGGCCTGTTGGGGCTTCCGTCTGTGCCCGAGGGCGGGTTGGCGCTGTAGTCGTCTGGGCGCCAGATCGGCGGGCCATCGTGACCACAGGGTGAGCGGCGCCACGGAGACTGCCCTCCGCCATCTTTGCTCCAGTGACCAGGTAGTTGGGACCGCCAGGCTCAGAGACAGACAGGCATAATATCGCTTCGGTTTCAGGCAGCTTGGGTGTAACCTGCTCCCAGGTGCTGGGCTGATCTGCAGTAACCAGCGCGCCAGTTCCGCGGTGGGACCTTCTGCCTGCTGGAGGGACCCCGCGCAGGGAGGGAGCCCGCCAGCTTCCCTTCCGCGACCTCTGTTCCCGCGGACTGCGCTGGAGAGACCGGTACCCAGGCTCTCCCCCCGATATAACATCACTTGGGACACGGCCTGTTGGGGCTTCCGTCTGTGCCCGAGGGCGGGTTGGCGCTGTAGTCGTCTGGGCGCCAGATCGGCGGGCCATCGTGACCACAGGGTGAGCGGCGCCACGGAGACTGCCCTCCGCCATCTTTGCTCCAGTGACCAGGTAGTTGGGACCGCCAGGCTCAGAGACAGACAGGCATAATATCGCTTCAGTTTCAGGCAGCTTGGGTGTAACCTGCTCCCAGGTGCTGGGCTGATCTGCAGTAACCAGCGCGCCAGTTCCGCGGTGGGACCTTCTGCCTGGTGGAGGGACCCTGCGCAGGGAGGGAGCCCGCCAGCTTCCCTTCCGCGACCTCTGTTCCCGCGGACTGCGCTGGAGAGACCGGTACCCAGGCTCTCCCCCCAATATAACATCACTTGGGACACGGCCTGTTGGGGCTTCCTTCTGTGCCCGAGGGCGGGTTGGCGCTGTGGTCGTCTGGGTGCCAGATCGGCGGGCCATCGTGACCACAGGGTGAGCAGCGCCACGGAGAGTGCCCTCCGCCATCTTTGCTCCAGTGACCAGGTAGTTGGGACCACCAGGCTCAGAGACAGACAGGCATAATATCGCTTCGGGTTCAGGCAGCTTGTGTGTAACCTGCTCCCAGGTGCTGGGCTGATCTGCAGTGACCAGCGCGCCAGATCTGCTGTGGGACTTCTGCCTGGCAGAGTGACGCCCCCTCCCCCCCTCAGGAGAGATCACACACCCCTGCACAGGGCAGGAGCCTGCCAGCCTCCCTTTGGCGACCTCTGCTCCAGGAATCCACTAGGCTGAGCCTTTAGATGTGCAAGGCCTCCCCAATATAAGATCACTTGGGGCAAAGCACATTAGGGCTCCAAAGTCACTCAGGAGCAGGCAGGCCCCAGAAATCGGTGCCAGGGGAATCCTGGTAATCCAGGGGGGGGGCAGAAATAGCTTTGCAGGCTCACAGGAGGTCCAACCAACAGCCAGTGGCAGCAGGACCAACTAACACCAGAGGTATCCAGATGGCAAAAGGCAAACGTAGGAATGTTACTAACAGTAATCAAAGTAATGTAGGACCATCCGAACCCAACTCTCCAACAGCAGCAAGTCCTGGATACCCCACCACACCCGAAAGACAAGATCTGGATTTAAAATCACTTCTCATGATGCTATTAGAGGATCACAAGAAGGACACAAATAAATCTCATAAAGAGTTACAGGAGACCATGAATCAACGGTTAGAAGCCCTTACAAAGGAAACACAAAAATCGCTTAGAGAAATGCGGGAGAACATGGATCAAAAGATGGAGGCGCACAAGGAGACAACACAAAAATCGCTTAACGAGATGAATCAACGGGTAGATGCACTCACAAAGGAATCACAAAATTTGCATAAAGAAATGCAGAAGAATATGGGTCAACAGACGGATGCCCATAAGGAGGCAACACAAAAATTGCTTAAAGAAATGAATCAACGGTTAGATGCCCTTACAAAGGAAACACGAGAACTGCTTAAAGAAATGCAGGAGACGATGGATCAACAGATGGAATCCCATGAGGAGGAAACACAAAAATCGCTCAGAGAAATGCAGGAGAACGTGGGTCATCAGGAAGAAATCCTGAAAGAGGTAATGCAAAATTACCTTAAAGAAATACAGGAAAATACAAACAAACAAGTGAAGGATCTCAGCAAATCCATCCAGGAACTAAAAAAGGAAGTAGAAACAACTAAGAAATCACAAAGGGAGACAACTTTGGAGATAGAAAACCTTGGGAAGAAATCAGGAGTCATAGATGCAAACATCAACAATAGAATACAAGAGATGGAAGAAAGAATCTCAGGTGCTGAAGATTCCATAGAAAGCATCGACTCAACAGTCAAAGAAAATGCAAAATGCAAAAAACGCGTAACCCAAAACATCCAGGAAATCCAGGACACAATGAGAAGACCAAACCTAAGGATTATAGGTATAGATGAGAGTGAAGATTTGCAACTTAAAGGGCCAGTAAACATCTTCAACAAAATTATGGAGGAAAACTTCCCTAACTTAAAGAGAGAGATGCCGATGAACATACAAGAAGCCTACAGAACTCCAAACAGACTGGACCAGAACAGAAATACCTCCCGTCACATAATAATCAAAACACCGAATGTTCTAAACAAAGAAAGAATACTAAATGCAGTAAGAGAAAAGGGCCAAGTAACATACAAAGGAAGACCTATCCGAATCACATCAGACTTCTCACCAGAGACTATGAAAGCCAGAAGATCCTGGGCAGATCTCATGCAGACACTAAGACAGCACAAATGCCAGCCTAGACTACTATACCCAGCAAAACTCTCAATCACCATAGATGGAGAGACCAAGATATTCCATGATAAAACCAAATTTTCACAATATCTTTCCACAAATCCAGCCCTGCAACGGATAATAGGTGGAAACCTCCAATACAGGGAGAGAAACAACACCCTGGAAAAAATGAGATAATAACCTTCTTGAATCAAACCCAAAAGTAGATAACCACTCAAACATAAAGATAGCGTCAAGAATGGCAGATGGCAATAATCACTATGCCTTAATCTCTCTTAATATCAATGGTCTCAATTCCCCAATTAAAAGACATAGACTAGCAGACTGGATACGTAAACAGGACCCAGCTTTTTGCTGCATGCAGGAAACGCACCTCAGTGTCAAAGACAAACACTACCTCAGAGTAAAAGGCTGGAAAACAATTTTACAAGCAAATGGCCCCAAGAAACGAGGTGGAGTAGCCATCCTAATATCGGATAAAATTGATTTTCAACCCAAAGTCATCAAAAAAGACACAGAAGGACACTACATACTGATCAAGGGAAAAATCCACCATCAAGAACTCTCAATCCTGAATATCTATGCTCCAAATGCAAGGGCACCCTCATTCGTAAAAGAAACTTTACTAAAACTCAAAGCACACATCGCACCGCACACAATAATAGTGGGTGACTTCAACACCCCGCTCTCTGAAATGGATCGTTCAGGAAAGCAGAAACTAAACAGGGACACAGTGAATCTAATTGAAGCCTTGGACCAAATGGAACTAACTGATATATATAGAACATTTCATCCTAGAGCTAAAGAATACACCTTCTTCTCAGCTCCTCATGGTACCTTCTCCAAAATTGACCATATAATTGGTCACAAATCAGACCTCAACAGATACAAGAAGATAGAAATAATCCCATGCCTCCTATCAGATCACTATGGAATAAGGGTGGTCTTCAATGGCAACAAAAACAAAAGAAAACCCACGTACACATGGAGGCTGAACAATGCTCTACTCAATGATAACTTGGTCAAGGTGGAAATAAAGAAAGAAATCAAAGACTTTTTGAAAGTTAATGAAAATGAAGGCACAACATACCCTAACTTATGGGACACAATGAAAGCAGTGCTAAGAGGAAAATTCATAGCCCTGAGTGCCGCCAAAAAGAAACGGGAGACAGCATACACTAACAGCTTAATGGCACACCTGAAAGCCCTGGAACAAAAAGAAGCAAATACACCAAAGAGGAGTAGAAGGCAGGAAATCATCAAACTCAGGGCTGAAATCAATCAAGTAGAAACAAATAAAACCATACAAAGAATCAACAAAACGAGGAGTTGGTTCTTTGAGAAAATCAACAAGATAGATAAGCCCTTAGCCAGACTAACCAGAGGGCACAGAGATAGTATCCAAATTAATAAAATCAGAAACGAAAAGGGAGAGATAACAACAGAAACTGAGGAAATTCAAAAAATCATCAGATCCTACTACAAAAACCTGTATTCAACACAACTAGAAAATCTTGAGGAAATGGACAATTTCCTTGACAGATACCAAGTACCAAAATTAAATCAGGATCAAATAGACCATCTAAACCGTCCTATAACCCCTGAAGAAATAGAAGTTGTCATTGGAAGTCTTCCAACCAAAAAAAGCACAGGTCCAGATGGTTTTAGTGCAGAATTCTATCAGACCTTCAAAGAAGACCTAACACCAATACTCTTCAAACTGTTCCACAAAATAGAAACAGAAGGAACACTACCCAACTCGTTCTATGAAGCCACAATTACACTAATACCAAAAGCACACAAAGATCCGACAAAGAAAGAGAATCTCAGGCCAATCTCTCTTATGAATATCGATGCAAAAATACTCAATAAAATTCTTGCCAACCGAATCCAAGAACACATCAAAACGATCATTCACCACGATCAAGTAGGCTTCATCCCAGGGATGCAGGGATGGTTCAATATAAGGAAATCCATCAATGTAATCCACTACATAAACAATCTCAAAGAAAAAAACCACATGGTCATCTCATTAGATGCTGAGAAAGCATTTGACAAAATTCAGCATCCTTTCATGCTAAAGGTCTTGGAAAGATCAGGAATTCAAGGCCCATATCTAAACATAGTAAAAGCAATTTACAGCAAACCAGTAGCCAGCATCAATCTAAACGGAGAGAAACTTGAAGCAATCCCACTAAAATCAGGGACTAGACAAGGCTGCCCTCTCTCTCCATATCTTTTCAATATAGTACTTGAAGTTCTAGCTAGAGCAATTAGACAAGAAAAAGAGGTCAAAGGGATACAAATTGGAAAGGAAGAAGTCAAACTATCACTATTTGCAGACGATATGATAGTATACATAAGCGACCCAAAGAACTCCACCAGAGAACTCCTACAGCTGATAAACGACTTCAGCAAAGTGGCCGGATATAAAATCAACTCAAGCAAGTCAGAAGCCTTCCTATACTCAAAGGATAAGCAGGCTGAGAAAGAAGTAAGAGAAATAATACCCTTTACGATAGCCACAAACCATATTAAGTATCTTGGCGTGACGCTAACCAAACAAGTGAAAGATCTGTATGACAAGAACTTCAAGTCTCTGAAGAAAGAAATTGAAGAAGACCTCGGAAGATGGAAAAATCTGCCATGCTCATGGATTGGCAGGATTAATATAGTAAAAATGAGCATCTTACCAAAAGTAATACACAGATTCAATGCAATCCCCATCAAAATCCCAACTCAATTCTTCATAGAGTTAGAAAGAGCAATTCAAAAATTCATCTGGAATAACAGAAAACCCAGAATAGCTAAAACTATTCTCAAGAGTAAAAGAACCTCTGGGGGAATCAGTATCCCGGACCTCAAGCTGTACTACAGAGCAATAGTGTTAAAAACTGCATGGTATTGGTACAGTAACAGACATGTAGATCAATGGAACAGAATTGAAGACCCAGAAATGAATCCACACTCCTATGGTCACTTGATCTTTGACAAAGGAGCTAAAACCATCCAGTGGAAAAAAGATAGCCTTTTCAACAAATGGTGCTGGCTCAGCTGGAGGTCAACATGCAGAAGAATGCAAATTGACCCATCCTTATCTCCTTGCACTAAGCTCAATTCTAAGTGGATCAAAGAGCTCCACATAAAACCAGACACACTGAAACTAATAGAAGGGAAACTAGGGAAGAACCTTGAACATATGGGCACAGGGGAGAATTTCCTGAACAGAACTCCAATAGCTTATACTCTAAGATCAAGAATAGACAAATGGGACCTCATTAAATTACAAAGTTTTTGCAAGGCAAAAGACACCGTCAAAAAGACAAAGCGGCAACCAACTAACTGGGAAATGATCTTTACCAACCTTACATCCGACAGAGGGCTAATATCCAAGATATACAAAGAACTCAAGAAGTTAAACTCCAGAGAGGCAAGTAACCCTATTAAAAAATGGGGTACAGAGCTCCACAAAGAGTTCTCACCTGAAGAATATCTAATGGCTGAGAAGCACCTAAAGAGATGTTCATCATCCTTAGTCATTAGGGAAATGCAAATCAAAACAACCCTGAGATTCCATCTCACACCAGTCAGGATGGCTAAGATCAAAAACACAGGAGACAGCAGTTGTTGGCGAGGATGTGGAGAAAGAGGAACACTCCTCCACTGCTGGTGGAATTGCAGGCTGGTACAACCACTCTGGAAAGCAGTCTGGCGGCTCCTCAGAAAACTGGGCATGACACTTCCGGAGGATCCGGCTATACCACTCCTGGGCATATACCCAGAGACTTTACCTGCATGCAATAAGGACACATGCTCCACTATATTCATAGCAGCCTTATTTATAATAGCCAGAAGCTGGAAAGAACCCAGATGTCCCTCAACGGAGGAATGGATTCAGAAGATGTGGTATATTTACACAATGGAATACTACTCTGCAATTAGAAACAATGAATTCACGAAATTCCTAGGCAAATGGTCAGAACTTGAAAATATCATCCTTAGTGAGGTAACCCAATCACAAAAGATCACACATGGTATGAAGTCACTGATAAGGGGATATTGACCCAGAATCTCAGAATACCCTAGACACAATCAGCATATCAATAGATTTCTAAAAAGATGGAAGGAGAGACCCCTGGTCCTGGAAAGACTGGATGTAGGGGAACGCCAGGACAGAGTAATGAGAGGGGGTTGAACGGAGAAAAGAGGGAGGGAAGGGGGCTTATGGGACTTTCGGGGAGGGAGGAAACGGGAAAGGGGAAGTGATTTGGAATGTAAATTAAAAAAATAAAATAAAATTAAATTAAAAAAAAAAAAAAAAAAAAAAAAAAAAAAGAGTGGAGGCTTCTGGTGCTTCGTATTTGTGGGGGTCAAGATTACTTTTGCATATTAATCCGACACCGGCACCTTTCGTCTTTTTAATGTCTTGGCTAGAGAAAAGAGGATGTGAGAGGCACAGCCAGCTTCCTTGAAGGCTGCTTTCCTCGTGCCATGGCGAATGCAAAGAAGAAGTTCATTTCCAAGCCTTTGATCTAGTCATTAACTCCCTAGTCTTCTCTTGTAATCCAGGGCCAACCAGCTCTTCTACCTACATAGCGGTCTGCAGAATCATTTTCTATACATTTAGCTAGCGGTCTGCAGAATCATTTTCTATACATTTAGCTCTGCTTGCTTTTTTGCTCAATGTCCATGTCAACTACAGGTTGGTTGCAGCTCCTGCCCCAGCACTACACAGGCCTATCCCTTTGCTGCTGTCAGAATGGAGAGGAACACGCGTGGCCAAGGCTCAAGCCGCTCTTCCCAATTATCACCTCCTCATCTATCCCTCTGAGGTATGGGAGAGAACCCAGGAAGGATAGCTGTGAGGGCTGACCGGCACTCACGATGCTGAGAGCCTTTGGCGTGTGCCTGCTAGAGTAGTTCAGGGAAGTGACTACTGGTCTGTCCCCAGCATCAGACTTTGGCTTGGTGGCTTTGTGTGTTGTCCAGTGTGCCACAGAACTAGAGGGACCCTGAACCATAGGCGGATGGCTATGCCTTCTTACGGATGAATAGAATAGGCCATGCTTTTAGACTGCAGAGGAGACTGAAGAGTAGAATGGGCCAGGTAGGGAGGTAGGGAGATCAAATCCCGGGAGTTCTGCTTTGCTCTGCCTGCTCACCCTGGCGGGCTGTACAGCCTTGATTGACAGCCTTGATTAGCAACAGTATCCAGCTGCAACCTCACAGCTGTCCATGACGGACGATGTGCAAGGTCCCTAGAACTGGAGGGTCTGTACAGAAGCTTAGCTTCAGATGAGGTACACTGTAATTGATCTCAAGGTAATGAGTGGAGCCTTAAGGTCTGTCAAGAGAGAGCCTGGCTGCCTGAGACCCAGGAATCTTTGCTACCTTGAAATCTGACCAGTACTGTTCGTGAGAACGGCTGTTTCTGACCAGTACTGTTTCTGAGAATGACTGTGTACTCCTGCTACTGAAAGACCCTCCTTTTAAATAGAGTATCATACTTTATGTTTCACTGTGATGTGTTGAGCTCTCTGTGTTCCCTCCTCTGCGTCCTACACTTGTAAAACTTAGAGATGCCATTTTTTTTTTTGGATGTGTGGCAGACATATCAAAAGGACTGTTAATAGTTAACAGAGTTTTAAGAGAACCATATACATGCATGTATACATGCATATATACATACATGTATATGTGTGTGTACACATTTTCTATAAAAAATGAAATTTCAAAGTTTATAGGCAAATGAATGGTACTAGAAAAATTATGTTGAGTGAGGTAACCCAGACTCAGGAAGACAAATGGCTCCTAGCTTCAAATCCTCCAGTATGACTATACAACATGGAGAATCCACAGGAACCAGGGAAGTATATGGGGACCATGATGGGGGCAGACCTTGAGAGGGGACTAACAGGATACAGGCAACATGAGATGGGAAATGGGATAGCGGGGAATGGGCTCTGAGTGGGGAGAAAGTAGGGAAATCAGTACAGGAGGAGGAGGGCCAAGGGGCAGATAGCACCAAGGTTGGTTGATAAAGCCTCAAGATATTGTATTATTTTATATTTTCCTAAAATTATATATAATATATATAAGTGTATATATATGCATATATGCATAACATACATATGTACATACATGTATATATAATATACATGCATACATAACATACATACATATGGAAGTTACACCATGTAGGTAGACAATGGTCCCCACAAGAACCATGACTGGAACTTATAAAATGTATAAATTCGATGACTGGATGGACCCCAGCATCTTCTCTTGTCCTTTATCGGCCATCACTTTACGTTCCTTCATGAAACATCTGCTTAAAAAGAATCTCACCTATCTTCTTTTAAACTGGCTCCAGTACTCACTGAGTTTGAGTTGTCTTTCTGTAGTCAGAGATAGGCTGCTTTGTCCCCAGCTTGCTTTTGAAGATAGACGTCTGAAGTTTTGCTGAGGCCCTACCTCTCTTGTTCTCTGTCCCCACGTGGGTACCTTCACTGCATGCACCGCCCCTGCTACTGTTCATGTTCTGTCATGGACCCTTCCTGTTCTGGGCTCTGCCGTGGTGTTGGTATATGGGGCATAGATCTCCATCTGTTTCTCCTGGCCTCTGTTGGGCTGTTTACAGCCCATCCATACTGTGTAACTCAGAGGAAAGTCCAGAACTAACCTGTGTGCTCTGGGAATCAACTCCAGTTCCCTTGTCAGTACCTACGCTGGGCTAAGTCTGCCTTTCTCAGGTTGCAGCCTAAGGTCTGTGCAGATTTACACACAGAATTAGAACCTTTCCCAACCCCCCTTTTCACATGCATACACCATAGAGCCTGTATGGAGTCCAGCTCAGGTCCTGGCTTTTCTAGGTAGGAAGGTATGCTTCTGTTGAAGTTCAGCCATCACTGTGTGTGTCTGGGAAGGACAAGGCCAGTCAGATAAAAGGTGCTCAGCGGATATGCTTCAGCACCAATGGTCGGGGAGGGTTGTGGCAGGTGACCAAATGGTGCCCTTACCCACACAACACTGCTCTCTCCCATGAGCTCTATAAGAGAGCCAAATGGAAGCCCAGTGGGAAGAAAGTATTCAGATGCTGTCTTATGGGCAAGCTAGGCACGTGAGTAAGGGTGGGGCTGAAGCACCACATACCGGGGGCAGGGCTGTGGGATCAGGAGCAGGGTTTGGGGTCTGATGCCGGTGTAGGAATGCCAACAGGCAGGACCAGGGTGCAAGTGGCAGGGGTTGCTGGCCAGAGATGCTCTATAGGTCCAGGGTACACAGATAGCAGCTTTGGAGTCCAGACTCAGGAGAGTGGGTCAGATGTCATTGTGACCTCAGTGCTCTCAAGGGCTTCCCTTGCCTTCCTTTATCACCAGCACTAGCTTAGATGCCTCTGGAGTAGAGGTCAAGTCCTGAACACACAGACTCCACTCACCCCATCCATACCTTGAGGTCAGTCTTTTCCAGATCAAGGATCAAGACCACAGCCACTCTCCTCTTCCTGTTTCTAAGATAAGTTTGCTCTAGAGCTAGATGCTTCCCTCAAGCTCCAAGAGGAGGATTCAGTCCTCTTTAGACGCTTCTTCAGCCGCAGCTATAGGTGTGATGTGGTGCTCACTTCTAATGCTGCCGAGAGGCTTCAGTGCGGATCCTTGCCTGCTGTTGTTCCTTGCTGCACACCACTGTCCAGATCAGGACTCCATTCTGCTTGTGCTGGGACTACTGTCCTCCAGTTCCAACCATCACTGCAGGAAGCTCTCCCCATCCATCCACCATCTTTCTCAGTAGCTACGTACACCTTAGGAGCCCTAGTTTCCTTCACAGTAAAGTGAAGGTATGGCGGTGCCTGCCACCCAGGGGCTCAGAGAGCCGAGTAAGAGTGGTGAGCGTTTAGTGTTCTGTCTGATGGGCTGCCCCAAGTTCTTCTGGGATGAGTGGTGAATGTACCAAAAGAGTTAATTTTGCCTGGTCCACAGGAAGAGCATGCGTATCTCTTCAGTAATGGCGCCCTTCTTAGTGTGCCTTTTCATTCTAATTCTTCCCTTGCTCCATGCCTCTCAAAATGAATTTTGACTTTCTGGAAATGTATTTCAAATTTGATTTTCTAAATCTGTATTGCCTTCCTACATATCCATATCCTATAAATATATTTGGTATTTATGCTATTTGTTGATGGTAATGAGGATGCTATCTTATACACATGCTAATTAGGCACTTTCCAATTTGTGGAGCCCTCTGAGAATCTCAAGGCTTAGGATATTTTGGTTGAACATGGGCCCCGGCAAGTACTCCAGATTGATCTTTGCCCAGGCTCTGCCACACTCCCTATTTCTCTGCACCCACACCTTTGGAACTGTGTGCCCATTTCTCTCACTCCATCACCCCCTGACCCTGATCCAGGCCAGCAAATCATGTATGAGACCCAAGTCCTGCCGAAGAGCAGCTAGTAGCTGCTGTGTAAAGAGTGATGGCAAGTGTTCCCATGATGATGCCCTCATGAAGACCTCAGGGGAGGGGACTGACGCCTGTGCCACTGTGCCACGTATGGGGAAGAGGGAGGTGGATGGGAATAGGCCTACAAAGGTGAGAAGCGGCAGGGCAGGTACACACAGCTGCCACCTGATCAGGCTTCGAGGTGTTCAATGATCAGGCTTCCCGCTAGCTGTGGAGGGTGAGGAATGGGCAGGTGGAAAGGAAGAGGTTCTGGGAAGAAGCAGGCTTGGGCCAATGATTAGATTTATTGGGGGAGGTGCTAGTGAGAGTGTGTGCCAGAGTACCAGGGCATAGTCAGACCTTCCAAAAGTTGCTCTACTAAGCAACAACAATAATGAAAAAAAAAAAAAAAACCACCGTCACAATGAAGCCTGCCCATCTCCATTTTGATATACGTGTGTGTCATTTAAGACTCTCAGCAACCATGGAACATTTCTCAGGCCCACAACAGTCATGGCAGCAGTAACCCACGATGCCCTGTACACATCTGGGCTCAATGTTAGGGACCAAATGGACCTTGGCTAGGACCCTGTGATACTTACTGTAGGGGCACAGCTTAGTGGCACAGGGAGGCTTTGCCCTACCAGACATAGGAGCATGCTTGCCTCTTCAGAGCTCTCATGACCCCCCATATACTACTGCTCCCATAGCCACGCACAACTTAGGCCTAGTTTCCTCTTCCATTGGATATAGTCCATGATGGCAGGGTGTCTCTGAGAATGAAATGAAAGGACAGTGGGACCCCATCATTTTGGGGATGGGGATGGTGTGGGGGCACACATACACAGGCAGTGAATACCTGGCAACTGTTCTCTTGTACAGGCCTGTTCTGGGCCTTGCTTCTGTTCTGTCAGTCTGTTAGGAGCTATACTTAAGTGACAGCATGCAGGAGAATTTGCATCCCAATACTGAAAGATACTCGTACAAGAGCAGTGACATAGCTTGCCAAGCTTGGTAGGTTCAGCGCCACCCACAGGGGACTTCCATACTAAGGATTTTTTTCACTTCCATGGAGGGTGGACAATGGGAGCCCTGTAGTCCTTCCATCCTTGTTCTGTTTTCATTTACCTTCTGGATCGGTACACGGTGGGATCCCAGGATATGGTGCAATGGGTTTAGCTGTTCTGGGGGGAAGGGGGAATTGAGATTTTGACCCCATTTGTCCCCTGGCGTATGCTTTTTACATTTACTTATTTATTTTGCATGCATAAGTGTGTGCATTTGTGTAGGTTTTGCACGCACACATGCATATGTGTACATTTGTTTATGTGGACATACAAACACCAAAATATGTGTGCGTGTGCATGTGGAATCCTAGGACAGGTTGCAGGAGTGGGTTCTGCCCTTCTACTGGGTGGTCCCAAAGACCAAGCTCAGATGATCAGGCTTGGTGGCAAGTGCCTTTGTCTGCTGAGCCATCCCCCACCAGCTGGCTTCTTTGGCTTGTGATTGGCATGATGAGGGAAGCACACATCCTTCTTTTTTTTTTCTTTTCTAAGTTTTTTTATTTACATTCCAAATCATTTCCTCTTTCCCATTTCCTCCCTCCCCGAAAGTCCCATAAGCCCCCTTCCCTCCCTCTTTTCCCCATTCAATCCCCTCTCGCTTCTCTGTCCTGGCGTTCCCCTACATCCAGTCTTTCCAGGACCAGGGGTCTCTCCTTCCATCTTCTTGGAAATCTATTGATATGCAAATTGTGTCTTGGGTATTCCGAGATTCTGGGTTAATATCCCCTTATCAGTGACTGCATACCATGTGTGTTCTTTTGTGATTGGGTTACCTCACTATATTTTCAAGTTCTGACCATTTGCCCAGGAATTTCGTGAGTTCATTGTTTTTAATTGCAGAGTAGTATTCCATTGTGTAAATATACCACATCTTCTGAATCCATTCCTCCGTTGAGGGACATCTGGGTTCTTTCCAGCTTCTGGCTATTATAAATAAGGCTGCTATGAACATAGTGGAGCATGTGTCCTTATTGCATGCAGGTAAAGCCTCTGGGTATATGCCCAGGAGTGGTATAGCCGGATCCTCCGGGAGGGTCATGCCCAGTTTTCTGAGGAACCGCCAGACTGCTTTCCAGAGTGGTTGTACCAGCTTGCAATCCGACCAGTAGTGGAGGAGTGTACCTCTTTCTCCACATCCTCGCCAACAACTGCTGTCTCCTGGCACACGTCCTTCTTAAAGGCAGAGCTCAGACCCGTCCATGGAACATGCTTGCTGACTTCCCTCAGCACCATGCTAGGGAATAAGCTCCTGGAAGACCTCCAGGTCCTTTCAGTCTGGATCTTCAGCCTCCCGGATTTCGAATGAGAGGATGATGTGCCCTGCGTGTTCTGGCCCTGCCTGCCTGATGTGAGCTAAATGGGTTCCAGCTACTTTCTTCCCTCTTTGCATCAGCACGAGGCTCAAAGGAAGGTTGCCTTCTTGCTGTGGAAACAGATGTAGTCTTAGGTTTAGTGTCTAGACAATTCTGGTGTCACCTGGAATGGGGGGAAGAAGCAGGCACTTACCTGGATCCTGCCATGCACATGGTGGTCCTCTGGCCTCCTTTGGGTGGTGTTTTCCCCAGCCTAGTGAGAAGAAGGCTCTCTACCCAGGCTCAGTGAGAAGGCTAAGCAGCCCTCAGGCTTCCTTAGCCATATATGGCAGAGAGCCTTCCAGACAGCTGGTTTCCCCATAGTGAAATAGAAGCTTGGAGGGACACCTCTGTTGAGCTGCACATGCCCTGGCCTGGCCTCACACAGGCAAAATAACTCAGCAGGAAGCTTGTGTAGACCAGGACAAAGCTCGGAGGCAAGTAAGTGACCTGTCCAACTGGTACAGTGAGTTTCAAGTAGACCCAGGCGTTTTCAGACTTTCCGGGATAACAGGAAATCTGCCAAGAGTCCTATAGACATTTTAATCTCAGTAACAATGTCTGCTGAATCCTTAAGCAGGCTGGAGAAAGGCACAAACCTCTGTTTAGAAACAGCAGATCTGGGGGATGCTGAGAGGACTTTTGGTGCTGGTGGAGACAACATCCAGCAAGCTAGACCTGGGGTACCAACTCAAGTTGTGACTGAGTGGCCAGCTGCTCCTTGAGGTGTATTTATCTAGTATCTGCTTTGTGTTGGGCTCTGCTAGTGCCAATTAGAAGAAAACAGCATTACATCTCCTTCCAAGAGAAGGGAGATTGCAGTGGGAAAGACACCTGACTTGAACTTCGGTGGAATGATGCCTATGACAGCTTAGGACACTGAGGGGCAGTAATACACAGGCCCACTAGCTTTCTGTGGCATTTCATACCATATGAAACATCTTTAGGTAGCCCATTCTGATCTTCAGCATACGTTCCTGTAATAGCCATAATCTTTTCTAAAAGCTCTGTTGAGACAGCATGCTGTCCGTCCACAGCATTCCAACACCTTCAGAGAACTACGAAGCCGCCATCACAGTCCATTTCAAAACATTCTCCTTACCCTAAAAAAATAGCAGCTATAATAGTGTTGAGCACCAATTACACAAAGTAAGCCAAGCGAACGATCCCAGTTCTTGCATGAGGGATGCAAAGACAGTTGTGTGGCTGCCTCTGGTCACCTAGCTTCTATGTGAAATGAACTGGAGTCCAGACTGTGTGACCCCTCCTCCCCAGGTCCCTCTTTCCCCGACACAGCTCTCTATCCATGAGAAACAACCCTGGATCTGTGGTGTCCCTTCATAGAGTTGAACTGTTTACCCCTGTGTGTTGGGTGTCCCTTCCTCTCTCTGATGCACCACCAAGACTGTGGGGAACAAGGCCATGCAGCGTGTTGCTCTCCTCTTTGTTCACTTGGGACCCTGTTGTCCGACAAGACAGTAGCCCCATCCCAACAGGAAGGCTGCTTCCATGGTACTCAGGCATGTGGGAATATGAGGGAGGAACTTGTACTTCTCTAGACAGCGACAATGCCCCCACTTCCTGTCCTCACACTTCCCAGGGGGCTTTGCAGGTGCATCATCGGATGCTGGCTATGGGAGACATGAGTATGTCTTCCCCCTAACACATAGTAGATGTGTGTGAATTTTAGACAAGTGCTTGCCAGTGTCTAAGGGAGTATTCTAGACCTCTGTGCTGATAATGAAGGGCTGTTACAGACCCCACTGCAAGCTGGAGGCCAACAGTCAGGCAGGCACTTCTCAGGGAGCACTGTGTCTGACTGGGCCTTCAGGGCATATGGAGTTAACTTACGCTTAACACTTCTCAAAGTTATCCGGGTTGTTTAGTACAGATGAAACAATAGGAGGGAGGGAGAGAGAGAGAGGGAGAGAGAGAGAGAGAGAGAGAGAGAGAGAGAGAGAGAGAGAGAGAGAGGAAGAAGGAGGAGGAGGAGGAGGAGAGGAGAGGGAGCAGGCAGGATACCATTAAAATTGTACTTTTCTTTAAAAATGGGAAATATCTGAGAGTTTAAAAAATAGGGGTATTAAGATTCTTATACCAAATTTTGCAAACTTTTTAAAACTGGAACCAAAATCAAGACTTTGTGGGTGTAAGGCAAATGCTGTGTCAATAAGAGACACACATTTGTTTGTTGGCTTGTTCAGTGTTTGTATTATGAGTATGTAAGTCCAGGTGCATATCCCCCCACACCTATGGAGGTGGGGACCACTTTGGGGAGTCAGTTCTCTCCTTCCACCAGGGGCTCAAGGACTCAAACTCAGGGCATCACATTTATGTAGCAAATGATTTAATTTTTTTTTTAAATGTCTTACCTGGTGAGACACACCACTACCAACAGCAGCACCCCCCCCCTTTTTTTTAAAGATAGTTTCACTGCATAGCATGGGCTGTCCCTGCACCTGCTCTGTAGCCCAAGCTAGCCTTGAAGTCACAGTCACCCTGCCTTGGCCTTCTAAGAGCTGGGATTTCAGACCTGAAGCATACCAGGCTATGTGAACTAATTTTTTAATGGTGTGAATATGTTCATAGAATTGTCTGTTAAGAGAATTCAATAGTGATTTCCAGTCCTATGCATGTGTTATATATAGAGTGACTCCTCAGATTTACCTAGATATGTTGAAAAAAATTGTAATCACACAAAAATACAAATACTTCCAGAAGAGATTATGGAAAATTAATGTGTAACTGTTAGTATTTTATATCCTTAGTCTTTAGTTTCCCTTTCTCTGCTTTGTTTTCCAAAATTTTATGATAAAGTGCTTACTTAAGTAGTTAGAAAAACCCCCACAAATGTATATTTCACTTTAGGGCATGTTCTGGCTGTCTGTGTGGACTGGTTACCCAGTGGTGCCTCTAGCCCCTGGGCCACCAGCCTTCTGGGTCAAACTCTGAGCCAAGTGTCACGGACTTTCTGAGTCTTCATCAGCCTTTTCTGGAGCCACCGTAAGTTTTGAGACTACAGCATTGGATGTGATCCAGAAAAGCCACAGAGGTGATGGTGGTTTTCCTGATAGATTTGGCCACTCAGAACCTAGCGATAACATCTATATCCACTTTTACCCATTAGCTGATCCATTCTGAGTCCTGTTGGGGTTGGAGCCAGAGCTTAGGAGTCCTCATGAATAGAAGCCCCCTTTCTCCCTGTCCCCCTTCTAACATCCGCATGACACACCATCACTGAGTGCCTGTTGTATGCCTCGATAGACCAAGAGGTGAAGTTTTAGACATCAGGTGACCGGCTGCTGGCCCACAGTAGGGATGGGCGACAGACAGTTCGGAGGATCAGGAAGAGACAATGTTGACTTCAGCGTCAGTGTAGACTTTTAATCTGCTCTTTCTTCCATCCAGCTGATTATTGACTGAGTCGCTGCTGTGTCCATACCTGGGGAGCCTGGTCACCAAGACCAAGTGTATCTCTGCCCCTGTAGAGCTAAGTCCTAGTGGAACTGAGATACAGTTAACTAATTCAGAGATAAACCTTTAAGCTCATGGTAAACGCCCTACCAGAAAGAAATGGAACACTGCAGGGGAGAGCAGAGGAGTCTGCCGTGGCTGAGATGAGCTGGGGAGGAGCTTTCCAGTTCCTGCTTCAGGGGTGAGGAGGGCTTAGTCATGCCATGACTTAGAACATTCTAGAGCTAAACACTAAGGCAGAGAGTCTCCTGCATCTTAGAAGGTCAATGGGACCAGTAACCAATGGGACCAGTAACCAATGGGACCAGTAACCAATGGGACCCATAACCAATGGGACCAGTAACCAATGGGACCAGTAACCAATGGGACCAGTAACCAATGGGACCAATTGGGAGCGGTGTGTCGAGGACAGGCGGCTTTGATCAGAGAGCTGAAGGGAGGGGCCCCCATATCTATGCCTGGGAAGCTACAGCGGGAAGGTGGGAGCTGTGGCAACTGTGGGGAGGTGTAGGTGTCGGCTCCTGAGCCTATTTGGCTGCACCGCAGAGTCACAACAGGCAGAGCTTAGCGTGCAGGTCCCTAGGGTCCAATAATGCCAGCATGTTCTATGGATGTTCAGAAAGGAGTTCCAGTGGTGACCCAGAGGACTGTGTGGTCAGCGTATTTCGCCTTATATGCTATGCCCCGTTATTGAATGGAAACCTTCCCCTGGAGCGATGCAAGGCGTCTCAGAGGCCTAAATCTATGGATGTAGCCCCTTCGGAGCTGTGTGTTGGGCCAGCTCTGCAGTCAGGGCCACCTTGGGAGTCATTATTTCATTTTCTGGGAATGAATCTGTTAGGAATTACTAGCGATAATGGTTCATCAGACTGTCTCACGCTGGCATGTGCTGACTCTCCAACAGCTCCAGGAAGAAATTGCCCTACTGATTAATTCTCTACTGTTTTCTCTCTTCTCTCAGAATGGCTATTCAAGTGGACAAGTTCAACTTTGAAAGTGTCCCAGAATCCCCCGGAGAGAAGGGACACTTTGCAAACCTGAAGCAGCTGGAAGAAGAGAGGCAGGAGGCACGAGGCCTAGAGATCAGCAGCAAGCTGGACATCCGCTGGAGAATCCTATCCTTTTCAGTGTCCTCCCCCATAGGCCCAGGGCACTCCCTGATCCTGACTAGGCCTTCTGACCATCCACAGGGAGCCAAGAGGGGCTTAATAAGTACTGAGCTTCAACTACAGACAGCTCCAAATGGCATGGCAGGTTATGGACCATAGGGCTGGCATTTTCTTAGCCTCTTCACACTTCAGAGAGCCTACTTAATGAAGTATTGATCCTGAGTAGGTAAAGGTCTTATTGGGGCCAGTGGTGTTCCTGACTTTGGATCTCATATTTCTTTTGAGGGCTGGTATTCATACTAGTGACGGGTCCTAATGACTGCTTATCAGTGCAAGGACTTGAGTCATCCTCTGACTGACAGTGGGCAATGCGGATCTAGTCATCTGGGTGCCAACATGGAGTTGTACAGCCTAGCAAGATGTAAAGAAACTCTGGAGAAGGGGTGAGAGACTTTTCTGTGGACTATGTTGCGGAGAGAGACAGTGGTATTAAATGCCCGTGTCCATGTGGGCATGTGGTCAGATGTCAGCTGAGTGGGTTGAAGGACCCCGAGTGTATCTGTGTGTCAATTGTTAGCAGTGGGTTTATCAAAGAATCAGAGGTGAGAAATGCCCCCAAAGTACCACAGCAGGAGAGTGTGGCTTCTTCAGACTGTCAGGAAAAGAAAATTCTAATGTACATGTCTTCCCATTATCTCCTTCATGCGTAGACTCCGTGACTGTCATTATGGTTAGACTGTGCATCTAGACTAGAACATTCCAGAAGATTTAATCGTCATACTGTGCATGTGCCAGAGATTGTTCTAAGTCCTAGGGAGAGTGTGAGGAGCACTTTTAGACCCGGACCCCAGTATAGACTGTGATCCCCAGCACACAGGTATGGAAGCCATGAAACTATGAGGCGGAACTTTTGCTTCAGTGATGCAGCCAGCTGAAAAGCTGCTGCTTAGTTGTCCCACTCTGGGTACCATGATGGTCAAATGAAGTGATTTATAGCAGTAAGGTTTGTCTGAACGGAAACCAACCTCCTTCAGAGCTAGTCTACAGAGACCATCTATGGCTGAAGCAAGGTTTGTCTGAATGGAAACCAACCTCCTTCAGAGCTAGTCTACAGAGACCGTCTATGGCTGAAGCAAGGTTTGTCTGAATGGAAACCAACCTCCTTCAGAGCTAGTCTACAGAGATCGTCTATGGCTGAAGCAGGCAGAGGACAAGCCTGAAGCACACATCTATCATCCCTTGTCCCCACGGCCTTGCGTTTGTTGAAAGTCTCCCATCACGTGCGGGGTCTCTCATCTTAGAGGATTCCCTCCTGAGCAGGGCATTTGAGGGTAGCAAGCACCTCACCTGCATGCCACCGAGAGTATCTGTGCTGTTCTGGCAAACACTAGACACCCTCTGCAAACTGGCAGGGTCACCAGGTTTACTTGGGGTTTCACAGCCCTGCAAGGCTTTTAGACACAGAGCCCTGGGCTTGATAAATCTCAGGCAGGTCAACCCACCTAAGGCTGTGCTGGGTCTTGCTCTACCCTTTGGGGTTGCTGCTTCCCATACCTGACCCTGCCTCACTTGACACTGAGGCGGGACTGGAGCTGCTGCACTGAGCAGACCAGGCTGTTCTAAAGTCTTTCTAATCGGCTTCTCCAGGGCTTCTTAGTGGAGCTCTGTGTTCTCATCTGAAAAACAAAACAAAACAACACCAAAAACTAAACCTCTTTAAACAAGATCCTTTAAGACCCAGTATCCTATGTATTTTTTTTTCTAATAGTCATGCTTGGAGGAATAGTTTTATCTAAACGAATTCTAATACAAACCACTCCTGTCATCAGTGTAGTTGGTGCCTTGATCATCATAAGTGAAATGCGGGCGATCAGTTGGTATCTGTCTCCAGGGAGTCCAGCTCTCAGAGCTGTTTGGAATAACTTGGTTCATGTGTCTTTTATCTTGCCCAGCCCAGTCCAGCATAGCACAGAGGCTTGGCAGCTGGAGAGAAGCCTGGCTGCATATTTAGTCAAATCACTTCTGCTGTCTGACCTGTGATGGGCAGAGGAATGTGATGGAGTATGTGCCTTAGAACTGCTTGGAAAAGTGTCAAGGAAACACGTGGAGAAGGCATACTTTGTGTTTGACCAACCATAGAGTATCTGAAAGCACGTTCCATGGATGTCATGACAGGCCTCTGTGTGTGCACATGAGCTGGCATGCACTGTGTCTGTCTGACTGTGTGTGTTGAGTGTGCACACAGTCTGTGTGCTCTTAGCACTTACTAGATGTCAGTTTTTGGTCAGGCTTATTTCCATAGATTACTAATTTCTTGAGTTCCTCCCCACCCCTGATAAAGGGCTGTGTTATTCTTGCAAGTCTTGTGATACCAAGTTAGTGTGTAGCTCCAAAAATCCATTCAATTCTCAGAGGACATGCCAGATATTAAAACAATAAGAACAAATACTATACTTGATCCTAGTCAGAAGCCTTAGAAGGTTTTTGCAATAGCTCTCTGATGTAGTTTTCTACCTTGGGCCACTGATGAGAAAAACGAGGCCCATGATTTCACCCGCTCAAAGGTCGCCCATCCATGGCCAACTGGGCCTTGTGCTGCCTTCCGTGTTGTGCTCTCAGCTCCATCTAGGAGTCATGTGCAGGCCTCCCCTCTGCCATGGCCTTCCCACTAACCACACTACTCAAGGAACTGTGGAGATGGCCACAGTCCTTGGGCAAACTGGTAATGAACACCTGCCTGCATTCTGTTTATTGCACCATCTCTTCTTCAGAGAGCTCTAGAATATTCCTAACCAAACAGGACTTGCTGTAGTGAATCAGTTGCAGAACCCTCTGGGACTCTTCCTGGACGGCATGACCACTGTGGGTGTTTTCTGTCTGGTTGGGAATGGGAAGCTCTGCCAAGATGCCAGGCCACTCACCAAGATGAGAAAAAATGGAACGGATTTTACGAAATTAGTGATATGAATTAGAAAGTCAAGCAAGAGGCTTGGTTATCGCTTACAGGAGTCTCTCCATTAGTATAATTCCTCTCTACGATAATTTGCTTAGTTTTCTTGAGTTCTAGTCAGGCTGGGCTGCATCCTTGCACCTGTGGCCCTTCACCCCAGAGCTGCTACATGAGGTAAGGCCCATGCTCTGCATCATGGTGGATAGGGGTAAGGGGACAATGACACAAACTTATGTGTGCTGTCCAAATAATGTGTTGCTTCCTGCCCTCGCTCTCATTCCCCGCTGCCTGAAGCACGTTCCACCTCATTTTCCCGGTGAGCACTCCACCCATCTTCCAGAAGTATGGGATCTGAGACAACTTCTGGGTCTACCACACTCCAGAAAAGCAATCCTTCCTCCTCTGGCTGTCCCAACATAGTGACTATAACCACCTTGCCCAATATAAAATCCATTTGAGCCCGCCATAGTCAGTGAATGGCTGTATGTTGCTGGAGAGAGCCACCTGGCTCATGAAATGTATTCCTGTTCTGGAAGATTGTCAGGAAAGTCTAACACCCCAGGGTTTGGAGAAAGCCTCTGTAAGTAGGCATGGGGGGATTGTCTTTGACAGCAAATCAGACAAGCTTCAGCACCACGGAGAGCTCTCTGCTGGGCTTTCCCCAGTCAGGATGCTGTCTCAGCTGTTTGCAGGCTCTGATAGTACCCAGCCTATGGGCAGCAGGGTCCTTACAGTGAAGCAGAAGCTTTGGTTCCTGGGTTCCAGGTTTACAGTGAAGCACTCACATGATGTGTCTAGGAGTATGTAAAACAGTGTGCAGGCTCCAGGGTTACCCTGCTTACACCAAAGCCTTTCTGTTTCCTCCACAGCCCTGAGGATTTGGGGCGGTGGTGGTTATTGTTTTTTTTAATGTATGAAATGGAAATATGTAGTGGCTTCCATTGTAATCCCAGCACTTGGAAGACTGAAGCAGGAGGATTAAGTTCAGCCTTGGCTACAGAGTTAGACTAGACTGCAGAGTAAATTCGTCTCTTAAATAAAAAGGAACACAAAACAAAACAAAAAATACCAGATCAACATATACTATATACACATATGAAAAGCAATGAAGTGGAAATAATAGCTACTGTCCATAGCTAGCATGCTCTGACGTCTGAATTTGAAAATAGTATCAGAGAATATGCATGGTAAGTGTCTACCTTTGGGCCCCTCCCATGGAGGCATTTTGGAAATTTCTCTATAAGAGCAATACCGATTTCTGTCACCATCATAATTTATCTTTCGCCCCGAATGCCAAGATGTGTATATTAAGAGTTAGCTTCTACAGTCTGCACTACAGTGTTGCATCATAGGCAGGTACCTTGGCCACTTGCAGAGTCAGGCTCAGGTACCAGACAGCTTTTGGGCTGCAAGGGAGAGACTGTGTGCACCCAGGGTGTCAGCTTTGTCAGCCCAACTTTACCCTTTGTGGGTTGTATCTGAAAGTAAATGAATTCAGAATTTGGTAGGGAGAAAGGCTTCCTAAGGCCAGTGGCATGGACTCCCTTGCTCCTCTCTTCTCGTCCTAGTTTATCAGGGGAATGGGCTCTGCTCGTGTCCCAGGGACACTGCTGCTGCTCACCTTGCGACCCTGGTACACGTTTTTAATAAATAAGTAACATTCCACCTTATGAGGTTTTGATCTCATGTAGCTGACTATAAACCTTGGGATGAGTCATGAAGGAAAGCAGAAACAAACACAAAAGTGAGCATTAAGAAACCCTCAAATGTTCGAAAGTTTCGCAGCCAAGGTCCCCTCCTTTCAGACTGGAATGGGACACTATGGGACCCAGCTTTGTCCACACACCAGCTTTCATCCTTCATGCAGCCCACTAACATAACTACTACCTTGATTTAAACAGATGCACGTGGTTAGAGACTTATGGAAAGTGAGTTGGTTTACTTACAGCCTCCTCCCACAGGGACATCCTTAGTCTACTCCCTATGTAAACTTTGAGAACGGCTCTCCGACATGAGCACAAACCAGCTTAATTTCTAATGTAGCCGTTTTGATCTATATGGCAGGACCATGAGACACATCCCTGTGCTTTGCCTGGGCAGAAAGCACACTTTTCAGCTTTTTAGCTTTGGTCAGTGCACGCTCCTGTGCTCCCAAGCAAGTCATCGCCCTTTCTCTACATGCTGTTCGGTGACGCTCAGGTGATGGAGCTCACCATGGCTACTGTGCCATCACTAAGCAGCCTAGAACTGAATTGCTGAACTCCCCGACTTCTGGTTCTTCCAGTATAAGTACCTCACACACCTGATTAGGAGGAATGGGTAACACCCTTATTGTAGTCCTAATTAGTGTCCTTTCTCATTGATGCCCACTGGGCCCCCATTGCAGCATCTCTGACTACTTCTTCCTCTAGGACTTGATGAGCCATGAACCCAACACAAAAGCTGTAGCTGTGCTCTTTCTACCAGCCCTATGCACACACCATCAACTCCTTCCTGTCTTTGTTTAGAGTGAACCACAGCACACCCAGCAGGGATTTTGTTAGGAGTTAAGAAACTGGAGAACTCTTTTTTGTTTTACTCTTTGTTTACTCATTTGTTTGTTTGGTTGGTTGGTTTTGGATTTCTTGAGACAGGGTCTTGAATTCTTGACCTTCCTGCCTCAGATTCCCAAGTGCTGACATTACGGGCAGGGATGTGCCACCATGCCTGATTTGGTGATTAGTGGTCATAGGAATGCTTCTGGTTTCTATAGTCACATTGCATGGCTGAGAAATTCCATGGCACAAGGAGTTCACTACAGTGGTGGCACCCTCAGCCAAACTGTTGGTTAGGGCAGTGTGGGGTAGCTAGGGAAAATTAACTCGGCATTGGGCCACTCCAGGAAGAACAACACCCCCTCAGAGCCATTGAGTTGTGTGTGCAGTGATCTCGGTGTCCTTGGAGCACAGCTTCCCAAGTCATCTCTGAGCCTCTCCCGAGAAGGGGAGCTTCAGTTTTTACTGTCTGGTGGAAAGTTCTCTCTTCTGTTGCTTTGTTGGGCTCATGCCTCTGCTTCTGGACCCCTCCCTCTCCTAGTTTCCCTCCAGTTCCTTCCAGAGACTTGGCTCAGATGTCCCTTCCGCCGGGCAAGTTCCTAGACTCTGCACCTGGCTTCAGCCCCTCATCTTCCCTAGCTCCTTCCTTTAATTGCAGAGTCCCTTCCTTCCGTCAGCATGTTTCCATTTATCTTTAATTTACCATCTTAACCATGGTGAAGCCTACAGCTCAGGGCTGCAGCCTCCCCCACGTGCATCTTGGGAGCTTCTCACCTTCTCCAATTGGAACCAGACCAAGAGCCTCAGCTCCCTATCCCTTAACCCCCTCCCCGGCAGCCAAGCTTTACCCCTGCCTGTTGATATGTACACCTGTTCTTGTATGTCTGTGCTCTACCAGCGACCCTGTTTGTCCTTTGGTGCCTGGCTTCTCTTTGATTGTCTTCAAGAGTCAGGCACATAAAGTGTCAGGCTTCCTTCCTTTGAATGCCAAATGGCATTTGATTGTGCAGAGGATCTGCATTCTTTGTATTCAGTCATCCGAGAGTGGACACTTGGGACATTTCTACCTTTTGACATTGTGAGCAGCCCTGCCAGGAATATGGTGTACATCTTTTTTGTTTCCATCTCGGCTTTTGCTCGGTGAGGTCAACATGTGGCCAGTACTGGGAGTGCTGGAGGTCAGTGTTTTCTGTTTGCAAGACCATGTCTCTCTTGCATTCTTGTGACCTCCAAGACTTGGGTTACAGTCTTAATTCAGTATCTCTAGCGACCTGCCCTGTCCCTCCTTGCTGAACTAACAGGAGAATCCTCACTCCCAGGACCAAGAAAGAGGATTGAAAGTGCATTGCCAAGTGCTCACCAATAATAACAGCACTTCAGCCAACCCACCCCGGGTGGGAATGAGATGGAGAGAGAGCGTGTGGAGGCATCTCCTTAAGGGAGAAGTCTGTATGGAAGAAACCTTTGCTACGGATGAAGGATCCTTCAGGAGAGAGAGACACAGAGCAGTGGCTCACTCACTGAAGCAAGGAAGGGAAGGGACTCCCCCGAGGAGAGGGAAGCACGACCCTCCTGACAACAGGAACGTTTACTAGTGCGTTCTTGGGTTAGGTCCTCCTCAGGATCCCATGAAGCAGGAAGTGCCCTTGTCCTCAGGCTGCAGATGATGGCGCCAACTCAGGTGTTAATTTTGTTTGTTTGTTTGTTTGTTTTGCTAGTCATCCAAAATTCATGAGATGCAGTGGCAGAATTCAAAGACTCAAAGCTGAACTGATCTCAGGAGAGGGCTCTGGGCTTCGCCCAGGGTGAAGCATGGCCCCGTGCTGCTTACCTGGAGTGCTTGCTCACTGGCTTTCATTCACTTGTCACACTGTTGATGGGGCAGCTGTTGGAGCCTGGCACTATTGTGAGCCCCCTGGGGACTCACAATCTGGTGATGAAGCTACCATATATAGTGCATCTTGAAAGGGGACACGGGAGACCCTTCCTAGAGGAGGTGGGATCAAAGAGAGGATGAAGGAATCAAATGAGGAACAGTAAGGGGGAAGACACAAGGTGCAGCATAAGAAGAGTCAGTGCCTGTGGTGCCAGGGAGCTTGAGAAGTCTAGAGTGACTGGTCAGGCTTGGGTGTAGGCAAGGCTCCCTAGGCATCCTGGAGGCCAGCCTGGCACCATCTCATCCATGCTTTCTGGACAGCCCTGGTCTGTGTTTCTTTCCCTAGATGTCTGGGGAGGCTGCTGGCTTCAGAGATGTGCTGGCCTGAGGCCCAGGAGCATGAGCCCCTTTCTCTTAATGGCCCTGCCCCTTCTCACTCAGGCCCCTGCCTCTGCCCCTTTGATTCCCTGCTTACAAGATGTCCCCACACTGCTGTCCTCCGGTTGGCATGTGCTGAGTGCCAGTTTATTACTTTTCATTTTTACCAGGTGGGCTCAGTGTCAAGCCCCTCCCTGGCACCTCTGTCCCCGGTGCCCCTCTACCACTGTGCCCTGCTTGTTCTACTTGGTACAAGGCACATTTTTTGTTAAACAGAATGGACTTGCCAGATGGAAGTAGGAAGTGGGCTTTCCTTCCATTTCCAGCTATTAGCAAATGTCAGGAACTCACTCCATTTCCCCATTGGCTTTTTGCTTGTATTTGGTGACTTTGGTTTTGTGGGAGAAGGGAGACAAGAGGCTTGAAGATCTGCTGTGAATCACACTGGGCCCTCACGGCAGCTTTCCATATCTGCCTGCTGTCTGCATTTCCAAGCCATGATTTCTTCATCCGCCGATGCTTGCTGAGAGACGTTATGACTTCCTCGATGATGAACTCACTCGAGAGGCCTGTTCACAATAACATATGTAATCACATCAAGCTGTATAACCAGCGTGAACCCAGTACGTGTCTAGAAATGCACACCTCATCCTGAACACTCAACTGCAGTCTGCATGTTTTATTAGGAAAAATAATCTAAAATTTTTTGCCTTATTTTCCCTCCAGCAAAAGCTATTGTTGGGACAGGATTATCCTAGCAGCTCTTCCTCCCTTCTAGAACAGTCACCTACTTGAATGGATTTAGAGATGAAGGAAGAGATGCCCTCTGTGCTTCTGGGTCCCCGCTTTCCCCATTCTTAGGTTGATGCCTTCACTGTTGAGTAGGCTACCACTTGAGCAAAGGGATGATCTGCCTGCTTAAGACTGTTCTCATCTGGGGGGTGTATCTGTCCAGAGTTTTCTCTATCTCCTCCAGTCCTGGAGCTCAACAGGAGATAAGTTTTCCTTGACTGAGGCTTACCCATCTCTGAAGCGCAGTGGTGAGGCGAGTGTGGAGGGCCTCCTGAACCAGCTCATCCTAGAACACCTGCAGCTGGCGCCTCTGCAGTGGGGTGAGTACCATGCCACCTCTTGTTTCTGGGTGGGTGGGCAGGAGGGTACCGTACTGACCACCTTGGGAAATTACAGAGAAAGGAGTTCACCCCACTGTGTGCTGCCTCTGCAGGCAGGCGACTCAGAACATAGCTAGGTTTCACCATACCCTCCTCTCAAATGGCAGTTGAGTTTAGAGATGTCTGTAGCCCTTAGCCATGTGGAGTAGTCAAGGGAAACGAGGGCATGGCTTCCTGCTTGCTCTTCCATTGTGTTCCCGGGCTGAGCTTTACACCCTCCTGTGCTGGGGTGTAGACAGTGTATTTGGTGAACTCCTTATCTCCTCCTGGTACTCCTCCCACAAGAGGCCACCATCACTCAACAGCCTGCTGATGGGCATTTGTATTCCTCTACAGCCCTGGATGCTGTCCATTCTCAAGTCTTTCTAAGTCATACTCAAAGGTAGCTTGCCACAGATACCTGAGACTTGGTTGTGGTGATGGTTGTCTTGCTATCTGGAAGTGATTTGTTCAGATTGTTTATTGGGAACAGCTATGAACAGTCATGTATAATATTTTTCTTCTTTCTCTCTAGTCAATAAATTGTTTTACTCCCATCTTAGACTCTTTCTAACATCTATGTAGGACCACCCACTTTGCAGGGATGCAATGGGAGACTCTCCAGGCAATCAGTGTCCTTAGAAGTCAGTGGAAGAGTAAGAAAGCAGTTAGAAGTCAGAAGAAGGCCTGATTAGTAGGGTAACATGCAATGGTTAGAGGGCCATATTTCCCCACAACCGGTGATTCAGTGTTGGCCCAAAAACAACCATCTTTCAATGCTCATCCTTGGAGAGATTGAGGGTGCTGTGTTTGGCATTGTGCATGGTTCAGGGAAGAGGTTAGCCATTTGGATGTGACACTTTCTTCATAATTGTCAGGAAAGTCAAAGGCCATTATTAAAACTATTGTCCAAGAAGCAATACATTGGAATCCAATGACAGTTTCATTAGGTGGCTGTCATATCATTGTGATGCTGGGGTATGTCATTGTGCCCCCAAAGTCTGTTCACTAGTATATAGGATCATATAATTTTACTTCATTGAGTTGTCGGGCAGCTCAGTTGACTCGAATGGTGTATCATAACCATGCTTTCTGAGTGAGGCATGCTGGAAATAGAGGTTGAATGGTGGGTTTCATAACCACAGCAGTTCATCTCATAATCTGTTTCTGTCATCATACTAAGGTTTAAGCAAGATTCCATAAGTCAACCAATGAAATTGAAATAAGTCTTCCATTCCTACATTATGTTACTCTAGAGAAACTCTTGAGGAAAAGAGTTTTTACTTGTATCAATGCCTACTATGAACTCTAATCATCACTGGCAAGACACCAGGAGGGTTCTTGGGAGATGGCCAAGCCCCTCCTGTTTTGTGCATCAATCTATCATAGGCTAGTCCTGTTCTTAGAAGTTGAAAATGTCTGGGTTGGCCATTGTAAGCGTGTGTCATATGCCTACCAGCATATGGCCAGATGCATGAGTTCTGACATTTATCTAGAACAGTATCTGGCTTTTGGAGGTTATGCTAAGACTCAGATGTGTCTAAGCTGAGGCCTGCAGGGGTTGTTTGTGAGGGGAAGAGTCAGATGGAATCATGGAAGGATGATGTTCCTGATCTTGGAGGGTTAAGACACTGGCAGAGTTGATGCATCTTCAATCTTGGAAAACCCAAGTGGGCTGAGACCACCAGAAGACAGACTGTGTGATGGAATTAAAAAGAAAACCACTGTCATCTACCTTCCTTGCAACTGGTCATATGGTGCCCTGTGTTTGCCTCTTGGGCTGCCAGTGATGTATGATGGGGAAGCATCTTCATCCCAGTTTCAACCCACTTATCTTGTGCTTGTATCTGTCATCTGTATAGACCATCTCATGCATAGAGCCAACTAGCTCAGACCTACAACCAGATTCTACATGGTTTTCTTAGGGGTTGGGTTAGATCATTCAGGCTGTTCCAGGCCTGAGCAGTGAGAATCCTTACAACAGATTCCCATGGTCACTTTTTAAAAAAGCAGATTGTTGTTTTGAAGTAACCGGTTTCCAAGTGTGTATCTCAGCTGCTTGGCAAGGAGGGAAGACTGCATGGTGAGCTCCAGTATCCTTGGACACCTGCATCTCTCTTTGTAGGGAGGAATTGCATAGGGCTTGGTCAGGTTCTCGCCTGTCTAACCTGGCTCTGAACTGCTGCTGAGAGAGAGCGGGTCCAAATCAACACAGCCCCTTTTCCCCAAGTCTTGGTCTTCTGATGGTATTACTTTGTGAATGTCATCTATTCTCAGACTAGAATGCAAAAAAACCCAAACCAAAAGAAAAAAGAAAGAAAGAAATTCAAGAAAGTTAGAAAAAGAGAAATGAGTCCTTTCCTATCCCTAAACAACCTCTGTTTTAGTTTTGTACATTTCCAAGTTATTTTGTGATTCCCTGGTTTTAATTTTGTTTATATAAATGACTATGCCATTATTGTACCTTCTTATCCTTTTTCAAGCTTGACAAAAACATAAACAGTTCCCACATTATAAACAAGCCTTACACATATTGTTAAAGGCCAAGCCATTCATCAAATGGAGAGAAGATAATTTAATACTTGTTCTGTTGGTGAACATGGAGATCTCTTGAAATGTTGGTTGTTTGTTTTGTGAGTTTTTTCCACAATAGATGTTAACGTGCCCCAGTTTTTATCCTGAGCCCTTTTTGTTTTAGAGGGCTGCAGGTTTGATGTGGATTTCCAGAAGTTGCTGGTGCTTTAGAGGGTCTTGGCAGAGAGCAAAGCCAAGCCATCAATGTCTGTCTATGCTGGTGACAACAGTGTCAGGCGCAGGCAGGGGTTATGTCACCATAGAGTCAGGAGACATGGGTTTTCACCCTCGCTCTGCTGTTTCCCCAGTAGTGAGTTAAACATGGATTGAGCTATTGGTCAGGTTCTCTGTACCTCAGTTTCCCCATCTGTAATGCCAAGGGACCAACTCCTCTGTGTGGAAGGAGTTCTGTCATCCCAGAGGAGAGAGGCCACCTGAGTCCTCCAAGCAAGGAGACAAGGACATGCTATTCCTATCTTGGCTGTAGAAAAAGGAAGGTGGAATGCAGATGTCACTATTTGCCCACATCCTGGCATCTGCTAGCTGTGGACTTGGACTGCAGTGCTCCATCAGCAAAGTAAGACTCAGGGAAAGCCAGGCCACAGGCTGGGCCAGACTCACAAGAGGGAACTGAATCCAGGATGAGGCTATTGCTTCCAAGATCTATCTCTCTCTCTCTCTCTCTCTCTCTCTCTCTCTCTCTCTCTCTCTCTCTCTCTCTCTCTCTGTGTGTGTGTGTGTGTATGTGTGTGTGTCTGTTTGCATATACAGACTAATCTGGTCCTTTGTGAAGGAAAGAGGAGGAGGAGGGATGGGCCCATCATCACCTTGTAGAAAACAGTGTGCTGTCTGAGTGTCTGTTCTGAAGACCATCTAAGCATTTCCATAGATACCCAGTGGTGGTGACTAATGGGCTAAGCTGTTTGCCACACTGATTGGAATGTCCCACCGCTGTGCCACCCACTACCTCCTCCCTCCACTGATTCTTTTCTCCGTAGAACCCTGTGTCTTCTGAGATTCTGCAGTGATTGGTCTGTGCTGTCTCTCTGGACTTGCAGTGAATACAGATGAGGGATGCATTGCATTGTGATATGGGTATTTCCAGCTCTCTGTATTCAGACAGTCTTCATGCAGATAACACACGTGTGCTGAGCTTTTAGCTCTACCCTGAGGGCAGCAACTAGGAGCAGGAATAAATAGTGCCAGTCTAGGTAGTGGCAGACCCTGAGGCCTTCACTGAGAGATACTGCCCCCTGCCTTGCCTCTAAGGACACGTGACTCCCTCACATTTGCAGAGAACAGTTCAGGGCCCCAGCTCTTTGTCACATGCATTTCTTAAGACCTGCACAGGTCCTTAAGGTGATCATTACTATTCCTTCGGACAAATAATAATGAACTCAGAGGGGCCAGTTATGCCTCAGGTTATGTAGATACAGGTCAGGGCTGTATGGGTTGATGGATTTATCTAGACCTTCAATCAAAACCTACTGGCCATTGCTCTATAGTAAGTGCTTCCATGTATGCTGTGAACCCATCCCTGCCTAGGAAACATCTTCTTTCTGCAGAGGGGTAGGAGACCTAGGTTGGTCCTCAATTTGTTTGACCACATCCTGTTGTGTGCTAGCCTGGAAGCAGCACAAAGAGTCAGAGCTAGAGCTGGATCCCTGGTCAACATATTGAAAATGAGGCAGCAGTCTACTGGGGATGACCATGGACCCCATGGACACCAACAGAACTCATAGGTCTCCTTGGGAACAGAGCACCTGAAGGTGACTGTGGAACCTTCTGTGTCTGAAAGGTTCTTCTCCCCCTCCAAAGGTGCTCTGCATTTAATCAGTGTCTCAGTTTCCTACTGCTGCAATGAAACACCATGACCAAAAAGCAAGTTGAGGAGGAAAGGGTTTACTTGTCTTACACTTCCGTGTCACCATTCATCATCAAAGGAAGTCAGGACAGGAACTCACATAGGGCAAGAACCTGGAGGCAGGAACTGATGCAGAGGTCATGGAAGGGTGCTGCTTACTGGCTTGCTTCCCCTGGCTTGCTCAGCTTGCTTTCTTATAGAACCTAGGACCACCAGCCCAAGGATGGTACCACTCACCATGGGCTGGGCCCTTCTTCATTGATCACTAAGAGCTCTAATTGAGAAAATGCCTTACAGCTGTATCTCATGGAGGCCTTTCCTCAACTGAGGTTCCTTCTTCTCTGATGGCTCTGGCTCTTGTCAAGTTGACACACAAAACCAGCCAGTACAGCCAGCACAATATAGAATCTGGGACCCAGGAGTGCTGGGCACGTCCTTAGTTTTTGTGATCTCTGGTGTAATTCCCAGTTCTCCAGCTCTGCTTCTTGAAAGCCAGGTTCTGTCGCCAACCTACCCTCCTGCTCACTTTTAGCTCAGGAATCTTGCATGGGCATGTTCACACAGAGAATGGTAGGATGGGGACTACAGCAGCTCTGACCTGGTCACACACCTCCTTTCCTTCCGTCTGTCCATCCTGCTCCCATCCACCGGCTCTTACTGTTGCCCATGTCACTTTTACACTCCATGGGTCCACAGCAGAGGATGGGAACTGCATGCATGCTGCTGAAGGAATGGGAACAATATCGGCACATATTCACTTATGAATGAATGAATGAACGAACGAACGAATGAACGAATAAGAATATAGTCCCTTCCTGGGATGAAAGGCTGTCTTCCTGCAGACCAGAACATACAGGGCTGTCCCTCCTGGTCTGTGCAGAGCAGACTCAAACCCTCTGTCAGATCCTGTGGGGACGGATTTAATTGTGATGATAGCTTTTCTGGCTGCCCCTCATTGAGTTTCTCCTGCTGCCACCTAGTCACAGTGAGCTCGAGCTCAAGGGAACTGAGACTGCCAGTCTGCACTGGTGCTAATTAGCACAGAGAGAAATCAAACCCAGGTTTCTGTGGGTTTCTTAGTTCCTGAGTCTCACATGACTCAAAGCCAGGCAGAGCTCCTGTTCTCACTGCTGAGCCCCTGGAGCCCGTAGCATCCTGGGATGCTGGCATTCATATGCCTCCCATTGCCTTACATCTACACACAGCAAGGAGCTCAAGCGAAGGTGGGTCTCTGTTGATGTGGAGTACCTTTGCTCACCGCAGGCAGGCCAGGCCATGTGTAAGTAAATGGCATACTTATCCAAGTGCAAGACCCATTGACCAATACTTGCTTTCCAGGAAACAGGACCTTCTTGATCATGTTTCTTGCACTGCACAGGGCCACACTAGCTACTTGGTATCCCCCTACCTATAGGTCTGTGGACCAGGTGAGCTACTCTCATTTCAGATGAGAACCTGGGATGCTTCTCTTTCCCAGCCAGTAAGCCACAGAGTTTGAATCAAACCCAGGACTTCAGCCTGTGTCATGTTGTCCTAGGTATGTTCCGTTTCTTAAATAAGAAAGCAAGTCTCAAGATATATCACATGCTAAAAATAAGTGAACGAGGGTTTCAGTCTTTCTCCAGTTTTCCCATTACTTCTTTACAAGATAAAAAGGAAAGAAATAACCCTTGGCATTTCCATCTTGCAGAAAAATTTATCTCTGTGGATTTCACAACCTTTTGAAACCCTTGTAGTAGAGGACTCAGAGGAAAAATATAGGCTATGGATAAAGATAAGGGTAATTGGATGGGATGTCTGCACACAGGTCAGCCGGACTCACTGTACCAGAGTGTGGAATCTCTTGTTGTCCTTAGATGTGTCATGCAAGGACATACACAAAGAAAGGAGCCTCAGGTGCCATCTGGGTGAGGTGCTTCTCACACAAGTCTGGTGTGCTGAAGGTCCTGTCAGGAGCTCATCAGGGAGAGCCACGGATCCACTGACCATCAGCAATGAGAGCACTAAACAGAGTCTTGTTGGAAAGCCCACGTACACAGCTTATGCACAGTTGAGAACCCCGTGGATCCTGGGCAGTTGGGAGCTGTGAGAAAAATAGTCACATCATGAAAGGGTTAGAGAGAAGGCAGCAATTGACTGGCTAGCAGGTGCCAGTTGCCCCATGCCTTCTTCCCTCATGATATCTAAGATGGCTGACTCTCTCAACTATCTGCTGTTGAAGGATTTTTTTTTCCTGGTTGGCTTGTCCCACCTTCTCCTACAATCATCTCCGTGGAACTAACTACCCTTCCTGGGCTCAGAGCCTACATTAGCCCATCACCTAGGATAAATCTGAAGACTACAACCCATGCCACAGACTCCCATCTCCCATGGGGCTGCTCTTAGCTCCTTTCCCCGGATCTCCACATGGACCCCACACTACCCCTTCTGCAGTGTTGACTTCTATACCTAGTGGACTCTGATTGCCTGACAGAGATACCCATCTTCATTTCTACAGACTTGGGACAGATCAGGCTGTATTCACCATTCTGCCATCCCTGGGCTCTGAGGGCAATCATTACTCCTGCTGCCCCATGGCCAGAACCCAGGATTACTCAGCACACATGAGAGTGGATAAGGTGGTTTGTGAGGTCCCCCTGGCTTATAAAGGTGCTGTGGGATCCTAAGGAGGCAAACAATCTCAGTGAGACACATCCTCTCTACAGAAGTACAGCCAGCTTTGCTCCCCGCCCCCACCTCTTCCCCTTTTCCTAAACTGTGAATCCCCAATATCCCTTTGAAGCTCCTCCCTGCTCCCACACACTGGCTTGGCATCAGTGCAATCACAGGGGCGAGGCCTTGCACATAGATGTGTGCTCACTGCCGCGCCAACCACGCTTTTGTGGACTCGCCTGTCTCTAAACTCTTCTGAAAGTCCTGTGGGTATCTATGGAGGACATGCTCTGGGCAGAGGCCCAGGTTCAATTCCTGTCTCCTCACTTCACTCACTAGAGGAAGATGCTCATGATGTCTCCCTCGGTGACCATGCCAGATGGTCCCTGTTTTGCAGGATGCCCAGAGCCTTCAGATAACTTGGCTGGGATGGCATTTTCCATCACTGTTACCCATGGGCACCCTGACATGCCCAGCCAGCTGTGGGGCTTGTCCCAAACTTTCCCACCAGGCTATCAAATCCACACCTTCCAGTCCCTTTAGCCAGACTCCTTGACAGCCTAAAGCTGTTGCCTTATGACTGTGCAATCAAGTGTCAGGAGATGGCTTCCACGGGGAGGGGGGAAAGCAATCAATCCAGAGATGTGGCTAAGGGTGGGGGCTGCCCTCCCTAGGGACGGGGAGGGACGCTAAGTAAGTGGTCAGGCCATTTTTTTTTCACCGAAGCAGGGGATCAAGCAGAGCACATGAGCAGGAATCCAGGGACGTGGTCAGAAGAGTCCACGTCTCTGCGACTGCTGGCACCACTGCCCTCATCCTGTGGTGAACTCAGGAGGCAGCAGACTTGGACTCTGACCTCAGCTTTGAGTGAATGTCTTGACCTGAGACCCAGAAGGTGACTTGAGGATTCAAAGTCAGAAGTCAATGTCAGACTCATTTCTACCGTTGACCTCATAGGCATCGTTTAGTGAATTGGACTTGCACACGTAGGAGAGTTTGGGGGGGGTCCTGCAGTAGCCTGATGGAACCGGGTCTAGACTTCACAGAAGGGCGGTTTCTGCTGTGTTGGCGGGTTCCCCCGTGGTTCACAGTCCCTGGGCTTGGGAAGTGAGCCTACTCAGAGTGTAGTAGCCTGCTGATGGGGTGCTTGGATGGAGAGCGGAGCCCTCATGGGTGCTGTGGGTGGTAGTACTGTACTCACCATCACCTCTGGCTCACTCGGGAGCACATTCTCTGCTCGGTCCTGGCAGGAGGAACAGGAACAGCACTAGCCTCAGGAGGCAGGGTCCGTGTCCTGATTTTACTGCAGGTAAGAGAAATCCCCAGCATTGGCAGGATTATCTGTCATGTAGGAGGAGTTGCCCTTCAGCGCAGAGTATAGGCACCACACTCCCCTCTTTCCTGTAGTCCCATTCCTTCTTTCTTGCTATGGGAACAGAAAAAAAAAATCTAGGCTCTAAGTGCTCAAAGCTGGTTCTGCTCGTCACGCGGAGACAGGGATCAGGAAGGCCAAAGATACCTGAGAAACACCTACCTGTGTGGAGCTCTCCCTCCATAGTAGATGCAGCGGACTCTACACCTCTTCTCATGGAGTAAACAAGTCCAGAGTTCCTTTGCTGGGACGTTTGGAGCCATTTGCAACCCTGACCAAGTGCTGGAGGCCACTGTGTGGGGACTGGGTGTTATGCTCCGGGCGGGGGGGGTGCAGCCCAGATGTCACGATGTCCTTTTTAATGTCTTCAAGTTCAGGGCAGAAGCTTAGGAAGTATGTGAGTCCTTGCACCATGCGCCAGTAGGCTGGGAGCATCACGCAGGCTTAGTTCTCGACCTCATGATGCCTAACGTTCCTGGTCTACTGTGGTGCTCGGAATATGTTACAGAACAGGGAGCAAGTCTAGAGAGGGCACTCAAAGTTCTGATGCTTAACTTCTTAAGAAAGAGAAAGGATTGGGGGAGCGGCCACGTGTTGACAGGGGCAGCGGTACCTGGAACTCCTGAGGGAACAGCCCCTCCCCATCTGGGGAACTCAGAGGGGATCTGGTCCTTGAAGGAGTGCCGGTATCCTGGCTACTTTGAAGCCGAACCTCGAGTCTGACCGGACACTTCAAAGGTTTAGCCCTTGACCTTTCCCAGGCAGTTCCTGATGACATCTGTCTCTCAGGGCCCAAGGTTGGCACTTTGTCACTGGGCAGCAGCCTGGAGCCAGCAGCTAAAACAAACAAACAAAAAGGCTAAATGGGCTTCACCCACTGTACCATCTTAGCAGAGGATATGCCCCTCACCTTGAAAGTGTTTCCAGGCCTTCCGAAGTCAGAGTCGTTCTAGTCCCCCAGTACCGTTTTCTCAACTTGGTCCTTGATCTGTAGCCCAGAAGAGTCTGCAGACTTTGTCTCTCAAAGCTGAAAATACCGAAAATATGGCAGAGATGTGTCCTCACTGGAATCTAGAGCCACTATGGAGGAGGCAGTCTGAGGAGAGGGTCCACACCAAGCTCTCACCATACAGCCCTCTGTAATCTCTAATAGAGTCCTGGAAGGAAGGGAACAGCATTTCCTGTTCACAGTAACGTCCGGAGCCAGGGCATCTGCTCAGGTTGGGCAGCCAGCAAGAGGAAAGCCAGCGTCGGGAGCAGTCCCCTCAGAATGTGCATGCTTTGTTTCAGACCCCTCTGCCTCACTGCTACTGCAAGAGTGGGGCCCCATCTTCACCCCCAGGGGCTGCCAGTCTTAGTCACTGAGAAACTGTGCCAAGTGGTTCTGAGATGGCGGATCCAGAGAGGTGGCATAGGCTTGCTGAGTCACACAATGCTCACCCCATAGAGCTTTTTTTTTGTTGTTAGTGGTTCTCAGAGGGAGGGTGACAGGTAGGCTGTCTACCAAGGTTCAGCTGATAATCATCATCAGAGGAGTTCCAGGCCCCTGCCTCTCTGAAGGATTCCCTTTAGGTCAGGAGCAGAGTCCTAGACCTGTTTCTGAGCAACAGGGTGGTTCCTGTGTCTCCCTGTCTAAGAGTATAATGTGGCCCCCAACATGCTGCTGATGTCAGTGTCACTTGTACGGTATAGACACTGATACACTGATATAGATTCAGACAGACGAGGGAAGTGGCCAGAGAGTTCAGCAGGTAGCACCGTGCCACCCCAGGGCTGGGCCGGAGCTGTAGCACCGTGCCACCCCAGGGCTGGGCCGGAGCTGTAGCACCGTGCCACCCCAGGGCTGGGCCGGAGCTGTAGCACCGTGCCACCCCAGGGCTGGGCCGGAGCTGTAGCACCGTGCCACCCCAGGGCTGGGCCGGAGCTGTAGCACCGTGCCACCCCAGGGCTGACCGGGTGAGGTCCAGTCGCTCACCTAACACTGACAGAACAGTGTTTTGCTGTTCTCCATTTCAGTCCTGTCAGTTTAAGGTTCCCTGGGCCTGTCCTCATTTTGAATCATCTTGGATCCTGGCTGGGCTTCTGGCTCTAGGTTGCGCCTGGTTGTCCCCTGTGGATATTTGTGGTAAAGGTGCTCACCTCCTCTTAGACAGGAACAACAAAGATTGGGTCATGATAGAAATGCCTGCCTCAGGAGTCCATACTGAAGCTGTGAGTGAAGACTATTGATCGCACTCCCAAAGGACCAAAGGCCAGTACCCCAGAAGCCTTTGTTTCAAATTGAGAAGGTGGATAGTCAGGCAGGGGTGTTTTCTCGGGTGTCTGCAAGTCAGCATGCATCCCAGGTGGGTTCGAGGAAGTTCAGTGCTAGCTCCCGTGTCCACTTGGCACCCTCTTTGCTGAGTCTTTTGGAGTCCCTGTCACTGCCACAGGCCTGGACCCAGCTAGAGGTGACTGTCAACAAGTGTTGTGAGACCCGAAAAAGAGAAGAGCACTGATCAGGGGTGTGTTTATGACAGTGACATTCATAAAGCTGGATGCTCCTTACAGGGTGGCTGCGCCTACTGCTGCTATCCTTGGCCTCCCCCTGGGGCTCAGAGCTCCCTCGCAGAAGCACACAGCGGAGAGGAAGAGGACCCAGGACCCTCGAGGGCAGCTTGAAATGTCCCCCTTTGCTGAGGAATACTTTGCACAGAGCCTGGCAAGGGTCAACTGGGTTGTCCCATGAGATACTTAAGGATGCGGAGTGGCTGGGCAGAGCCCAGTTCTACTGTGAGATAGGGTGGAGTGGGCCTGTCCGGCCTGGCCCAGGGTGCAGCTCCTAGTTCCCACTTCATAAAGACATTGTTAGTGCGGTGTCTGTTAGCTGAGGGCTGGAGTGGACTGACTGCAGCTCTTGATATCCTAAAGCCAGGTGGGAAGAGGGCAAAGTTCTGGAGTGTTGGCAGTGCTCAGCTTGTAGAGGTTTCTGTGCCCTGGACTCCTTGTCAAACCTTCCCAGGGTCTGGCGACACGTTAGAAAATGAGTTTTTTCCTGTACGGTGCTCGCATGCAGAGTATGGTCCGATGCACTCACCCTCCTAGCTCCCATGTTGCATTTAGCCAGATCTTGCGGTGAACCCACTCCTTCTGAGAACTAAACTACACATAACACACCCTCTATACATTATAGGTTCATGTAATTTACAGCGTGAACACATACATGTACATGTGACCATTGCGTGTGTGTGTTGTAGACGGTGTAAAATATGGCATTTGTTTATGTATCTACAAATGAAAATTTAAAAGCCCCACAGCCAAATCAAGAGTCCTATGCACCCTCTGTAATGTGCCCTGCCCATCGTGGTCTTCTGGCTCCCATCCGTGGGGACTTCTGTCAAGAGTCCTCTGCACCCTCTGTAATGTGACCATCGTGGTCTTCTGGCTCCCATCCATGGGGACTTCTGTCAAGAGTCCTCTGCACCCTCTGTAATGTGACCATCGTCGTCTTCTGGCTCCCATCCATGGGGACCTCTGTCAAGAGTCCTCTGCATCCTCTGTAATGTGACCATCGTGGTCTTCTGGCTCCCATCCGTGGGGACTTCTGTCAAGAGTCCTCTGCACCCTCTGTAATGTGACCATCGTGGTCTTCTGGCTCCCATCCACGGGGACCTCTGTCAAGAGTCCTCTGCACCCTCTGTAATGTGACCATCGTGGTCTTCTGGCTCCCATCCACGGGGACCTCTGTCAAGAGTCCTCTGCACCCTCTGTAATGTGCCCATCGTGGTCTTCTGGCTCCCATCCGTGGGGACCTCTGTCAAGAGTCCTCTGCACCCTCTGTAATGTGACCATCGTGGTCTTCTGGCTCCCATCCGTGGGGACCTCTGTCAAGAGTCCTCTGCACCCTCTGTAATGCGCCCATCGTGGTCTTCTGGCTCCCATCCATGGGGACCTCTGTCAAGAGTCCTCTGCACCCTCTGTAATGTGCCCATCATGGTCTTCTGGCTCCCATCCGTGGGGACTTCTGTCAAGAGTCCTCTGCACCCTCTGTAATGTGCCCATCGTGGTCTTCTGGCTCCCATCCGTGGGGACTTCTGTCAAGAGTCCTCTGCACCCTCTGTAATGTGTCCTGCCCATCGTGGTTTTCTGCACCCTCTGTAATGTGACCTGCCCATCATGGTCTTCTGGCTCCCATCCATGGGCACCTCTGTCTTTTCTCCTTCCATCCTCAGAATGACATCCTTTGTGGCGAGGTGAGGGGTTGCAGCCCTGTTCATTTTCTCCACTGTTTAGTCATTCTCCACTTGCTTACCTGTCCCGCGAGCGTTTCCTGAGTACCTGCTCTGAGCCCTCTGCTGCTGACCCAGCAGGAGCCAGTCTGCCTGCTTTCTCCTAGTTTCTCCTCTCTGCGTAGCAGATAAATGTGTGAGCTACCGAATCATGCCCTGTCGTGACGGAGAGAGGGGTCACAGGTCCCACAGGTAGAGAGCTGCATTTTCTAGCTCTTTCTTAAAAAAAGGGGGGGGGGGATTTAGAAAGTGCTTCTGTGTAGCAATTACCCATCCTCCACTTGCAGTTTTGTGGGGACCCTAATACAGGTTCCTGGTTCCCAGGAGGCCAGGTGATTCATAGATCTCCACTCCTGCCACAGGGACCTCATAGTAGGTGCTAAATAAGGAAAAACTAGAGCATGGCTGACCTGGGGGCCAGAGCCTTCCCAGAAGTGCCTACTCCTGAGGAAGCCCAGACTCAGAATCATGAAGCAAGAGGAACAATGTATGGCCTGCTTGGTAGCTCACACGGCCGCTTGGAGGAGAGAGTAGCTTCCTCTACTCGTCCAGGAGAAACTCAGCTTGCAGCTTTCTCTCCCCACATCCCATCCATGCAGCGCTCTGCTGCACAAAAGGTGATGAATTTATGCTTGCGTGATATTTATCACAAGCTCATACCTAACACTGGGTTTCCTAGCCAACTCCAGGTTACTGGTGAATTTCAGGGAAATGAGATCGACCGTCCCACCCCAGAGGGGCCAGACACCTTGGTCTGCGGGTCATGCTTCTTGGTGATGGGTAAATGCCCAGTTGATGGCCTGCTATGTTGGGTGCCATTCCCACAGTTACCCTCAGTGCCTTTGCAGCTCCAGGTGAGAGCCATCAGCCGCACTCTGTTTTTCATCTCGTGCACGTGGGGATTCCTACGAGCAGCAAGTCTGTAAGTGCAGATCTAGAGCCAAAGAAGGCAGTGGGCACTGATGGAGAATTCGCCGCTTCCTTGGCATTCTGTAGGGAGTTTGCCATACAGTGAAAGATGGCAGACCCTGGCATGGTGGGGGTCCTACCTCACGGGTAGTCTGTTTCCTAGCACCTTGCAAGGCAGACCCTCCAAGAACATCCGAGGGAAGCATAGCCTGTCTCTTAACCAAAAGCCATCGCCCCGTTCCTGGACACAGTCCAGCTCGCTTCCTCTAGGCAACCGTGCTGTTTGCAGCCTAATGATTCTCAATCTTCTTTGGGTGCCAGCTCAGTTAACAGAAGCCATTCTGTGCAGCTACCACACATGCGCTAAAGATCATCAAGTGTAAATATTTCCAACGAAGTCCACGGGAAGTCCTTTCTCTTCCTGACGAGTTTCCTCACTGAGCATTACTGCTGGGTTGCACAGTACTCTGCAGCCTTTTCAAGCTGCGTCTGTGCACCCACGTTGTCCCTCCCGTTAGGCTTTCTCTGCGGGACCAGGAGCTGTGCACAGCTGGACCCGAGCCCCGCTTCCTAGGACACAGTATTTTACAGGGAAGCAGCTACTCATGTGTCACCCTTACGTGGTGTCTGGAGCAAAGGCAGAGGCATCTGTGGGCCACCTGAGCTCTCCCTGAGTTCCTGCTGAAAGCAGAATGGATATGTGAGAAGAGGCGGAGTCAGGGAAACACAGTTGTTTCAGCCTGAGTAAGGTCGAGTTCAGACGCTGTGTGGGGTTCCCTGGCCATGGGAACAGGGGCTTCTGCGCACATGGGGCCTTGTCCGTATCTCTCGTCAGAGTTTATCACATTCCCGCACAAGGTCCTTTACCACCCAAGAGGCCAGGCTCTGGAGTGGCACCAGACAAGTGTCCAGGGCACCACCAGCTGGCTGGGGCTAAGTCAATGGGCATTTTGCATCTTCTCCACCATTACTTCCCCCCGGACGTCCCTCATGGAGGCCTGTGGGCAGAGAGCTGTAAATTGTTCCTAGCATGATCTCTTTTAAACTCGGTTTTGTGGGATGGCTCTGGGCATGTGATAAACCCTTCATAAGAAAGATGGGTGGGAAGAGAGAGCCCATAGCTGGACGACTGGGCGGACTTGATGCACAGTTGGGTGGATGGATGAACCGTTGGGTAAGCAGAGTCAAAGGAAAACTGCACAGCGACCAGTGAAGGTGTGGATGGCAGCGTGCCCTCGAGGACCAGTAAGTGATTTGGTTAGCCAGTTCACTGACACAGCAAGGAATCTTCCTAAAGCCAGCAGCTTACACAATGCAGGCTTGTCAGATGGGTTGGTATATCACTCTTTCTTGTGGTGAAGGGTGACTCAGTTTGTTTTATTTATTTATTTATTTATTTATTTATTTTTTATAGTTAACCAAATACATTTATGTATATAAAAATCCCAATTTACAATGATAAAGGTCTTATACCGATATTTCTTTTTTTTTAATTATTTATTTTATTTTTTTTTAATTTACATTCCAAATCATTTCTCCTTTCCCGTTTCCTCCCTCCCCGAAAGTCCCATAAGCCCCCTTCCCTCCCTCTTTTCTCCATTCAACCCCCTCTCGTTACTCTGACCTGGCGTTCCCCTACATCCAGTCTTTCCAGGACCAGGGGTCTCTCCTTCCATCTTCTTAGAAATCTATTGATATGCGGATTGTGTCTAGGGTATTCCGAGATTCTGGGTCAATATCCCCTTATCAGTGCTCAATTCTAAGTGGATCAAAGATCTCCACATAAAACCAGACACACTGAAACTAATAGAAGGGAAACTAGGGAAGAACCTTGAACATATGGGCACAGGGGAGAATTTCCTGAACAGAACGCCAATAGCTTATGCTCTAAGATCAAGAATAGACAAATGGGACCTCATTAAATTACAAAGTTTTTGCAAGGCAAAAGACACTGTCAAAAAGACAAAGTGGCAACCAACTAACTGGGAAATGATCTTTACCAACCTTACATCCGACAGAGGGCTAATATCCAATATATACAAAGAACTCAAGAAGTTAAACTCCAGAGAGGCAAGTAACCCTATTAAAAATGGGGTACAGAGCTAAACAAAGTGTTCTCACCTGAAGAATATCTAATGGCTGAGAAGCACCTAAAGAGATGTTCATCATCCTTAGTCATTAGGGAAATGCAAATCAAAACAACCCTGAGATTCCATCTCACACCAGTCAGGATGGCTAAGATCAAAAACACAGGAGACAGCAGTTGTTGGCGAGGATGTGGAGAAAGAGGAACACTCCTCCACTGCTGGTGGAATTGCAGGCTGGTACAACCACTCAGTTTGTTTTAGGACAAAGGTGATACGGAACTGCAAAGAAGTCACTGGGAGCTCCTGTCTCTCTGAGGGGCGCTGATTTGGGACTAAATGGGAAGAGTCAAAGCGCTGGGTCAGGAGGTGGGGTTATAGTGGTGACTGGCTTAGCTGAGGTGGCCACTACAGAACTGGGCAGTGACTGAGGTCATGCATGGAAGAGGACAGAGTGCTTTCCTAGCATGTGTAAGGCCCTGGGTTCAACCCCCAGCACCATAGTTTGTTGTTGTTGTTGTTGTTGTTGTTCTTCTTCTTCTTCTTCTTCTTCTTCATCATCATCACTAGTAATCACCACTGTGATGGACACTCAATACCAGTCATATCCATTTTTGGACATCACAACCCATCACTGTCATTTCCAAAGTTCACACTCATGAGCAGTTGAGATGGAGTTAGAAAAAAAAAACAATTAAAAAAAAACCCTCCTACGTAAGTTTATCGTTTTGTTCAGCCTCTCTCACGGCTGTCCATAGCCATCTACAGCCTGTGAGTCATCAGCTGAACATCTGGACGCTGCTACTGGCTTAAGCGTCAGGGGTTCTAGAGTCTGCTCCTCCACTCACGGGCATCTTCTTGGTCCTCGGTCCTAAGCCTCAGGGGATCTAGAGTCTCCTTCACTCACTGACATCTTTTCGGTCCTCGGTCCTCATTTGCTACGCGTAGCTGATGAGAACGCAGGTGCCAGATCATTTGAGTGACGGCTTGGTCTCCGAAGAGGATGGGAACGGGCCTCCAGCATCATTGGGATCTGGTTTAACTAGCCGGAAAGAGCAGAAAGGTTCTAGGAGGACCATGAAAATGAGAGCATCAGGACATCTTCTGGACAACGTCCCGGAACCTCCAGGAGAGTGGACATCGGCGCCAAGCCAGAGCGAAGCAAGCTGGAACAGCAGATGGCTGAGGTATATCTCAACAGGATGACCCAGAAAAGCCTCCTCACCCCCTGGCCTGGTTTCACTCTCTGGAAGGAGCCTGCTGGTTCTGCCTCAGGGACTGTGAGATTTATCAAAGCGCAGGCCACAGGCCATATAGCTTAGCTCCAGAAATGTTCATCCTCATGGTGTCCCCCCACCCCAATGATACTTATTGAATATGCGCATGCCGGGATATAATCCAGAACACATGCTTGACCCACCAGACAATTGTAAGCCAAACCCATCCATGGCAAACAGTCATCCTGTGTCCCCTGAAATTCCTGTTGTTGTGATAGGGAGCACAATGCAGCCCTGAAGCAGAGGGGAGCTGTAGCTCTAACATCTGCTGCGCAGCTCAGAATGCAGCAACCCTCTCCAGGCAGGGAAGAGCTGCATGGTCCAGAGTCCAAGAGGCCAGCTAGCACCCTCATGTGACTTAGGCTGGGGCCCCAGCTGCTGTGACTCTGAGACTGGAGGCCTCAGGTTGCCCACCGGGAACTGACCAGGCAGAAGAGGCCTTCAAGACGATTTCACTCAACTCCTGACATCTGCAGGACACTAAGTACCAAGCAGAGCTGCCTCTGGGCTTGCCCGCACAGCCTGTCTAGACAGTGAACCCGCAGTGGGGCTTGGGCTTTTGAAGTGACATCACCCAGCATCAGAAAAGCCAAGAAGCTACCAGGGGAAGCTGCCAAGGCGAAGCAGAGGGGACGATGCTCTCCGACTCGAGCGTGGGGAGCACAGCTCGGGAGCATCTTCTAATCACTGTGACTCACTTAAGTTTATAGGTTTCTATTTCAGGGTCTGGGAAGTAAGCATATATGTGTGCATATTTACATAGAGGGAAGTATCTATACGTTTGTACGCTATATATAGGAAGTGATAACTTGAGTTCCGTGCACGCAGAGATTTTTTCTTTTGAATGTGTTTATATACAATAACAGATCTGTGCATATTCCTGAGAGCCTACCCTGGTTCACGTTATAGAATGATGTCTTCTGGATTGTTTGTGGCACTATCAGGCCCTTTATACATTCATATTTTCTCTCTCTCTCTCTCTCTCTCTCTCTCTCTCTCTCTCTCTCTCTCCCCTCTCTCTCCTCCCTCCCTCCCTCCATCTCTCTCTCTCCTCTCTGTCTCTCTGTCTCTCACTCCTCTCTCTTTCTCCTCCCTCCCTCCGTCTCTCTCTCTCCTCTCTGTCTCTCTGTCTCTCTCCTCTCTCTCTCCCCTCCCTGTCTCTCTGTCTCTCTCTCCTCTCTGTCTCTCTCTCCTCTCTGTCTCTCTGTCTCTCTCTCTCTCCTCTGTCTCTCTCTCCTCTCTGTCTCTCTCTCCTCTCTGTCTCTCTGTCTCTCTCTCTCCTCTGTCTCTCTCTCCTCTCTGTCTCTCTGTCTCCTCTCTGTCTCTCTCTGTGTCTCTGTCTCTCTTTCTCTCTCTCCTCTCTGTCTCTCTCTCTCCTCTGTCTCTCTCTCCTCTCTGTCTCTCTGTCTTTCTCTCTGTCTCTCTCTGTCTCTGTCTCTCTCTGTCTCTGTCTCTCTCTCTGTCTCTGACTCTGTCTCTCTCTCTTTCTGTCTGTCTCTCTCTGTGTCTCTGTCTCTCTCTCCTCTCTCTCTCTGTCTCTCTCTCTCCTCTCTCTCTCTGTCTCTCTCTCTCCTCTCTCTCTCCCTCTCTCTCTCTCTCTCTCTGTCTCTCTCTGTGTTTCTTTCTCTCTCTCCTCTCTCTCTGTCTGTCTCTCTATGTCTCTGTCTCTCTTTCTGTCTCTCTCTCTCCTTTCTCTCTCTCTTTCTCTCTCTCCTCTCTCTCTTCTCTCTCTCCTCTCTCTCTCTCTCCTCTCTCTCTCTATCCTCCCCCTCTCTCTCTCCTCTCTCTCTCTCTCTCTCTCTCTCTCTCTCTCTCTCGCCTCTCTGTCTCTCTCTGTCTGTCTGTCTCTCTCTCCCTCTCTCTCTCTCTCCCTCCCTCTCTCTCGGGGTGGGAAAAGCTCTCTCATGCATACATATGTTTTACTGGTCTTCTGTAAGAAGCATCATGCACTTCAGGGTAAGGAGCAGCAAACGATGCTTTCTTTGCCGAGTACTTGCAAAGGAGTGAACAGAGTATCAGTGCCCTTGGGTGAGCATGCATGGACCCACAAGGCCACCAGCTATAGCTGCTGGCTGTCTTGGGCTCTGCAGGCTCAGGGGTTGGGCTGTAAACCATCACCCACCACATTCCTTATCTCCTGCTCCCCTGCACTATTTTGCTACTCCAAGTCTTCTAAGATAGCCATCCAGAGCGAGTATCATCCAAGAGGGACAGTAGCACCCTTGGGTATGGTCTGGGTAAGGGGCCAGAAACCATTCACCAGACTCAAGTCCAGGTTCCGGGGATCCCAGATCCGTGGTACAGGGTACACCTTGTCCTGGGAGAGAGAGGTCTAATGTACTCCTATCATCTCCAGCCACTCCTCTGGGAGGTAGGTGCTCTATCTTTCCATTGAACCCAAGACAGGGTTGACTTTTCCCATCTTCTTGGGATGGAGGATTTGGCCTGCTGCTTCCCAGTATGTTTGCACATTAACTTCATTCTGGCTGCATTAATGAAACACTTCCACTCCTTACTCAGAGTGTGTGGGTATGCATGCATCTTTCCCATTCATTGTCAGCTCAGTCTTTGTTTGGAGGACATGTGGGTATTACTGTCTTAGGAGCTTCAACTCATTGTGCACAGCAGGCCAATGTGCAGTTTTCTTGATCTAACATTTGGTTCTGGATGTCCTGTGTCCTGCTGATTGCTGGCTTTGCACTCTCCGACCCTCTCCATTCTTTCTGCATGTCAGGGTCCCGTAAAGCTAGAAGCTACTCACCCAGATCTTGGCTCACAGCCTCCTTGTGATAAACATCATTGAACAAGTGACCAAAGGAAAGCATATTCCTATTGACCCGTGCAGACAGCTTCCAGTGCTTGCTAATGATTTTGGGTGATAAAGACAGCTATTGATCTGAGGTGACATTGATTGGACAGACCACCCAGATGACTGGACTCCTGCCCCTGGCTGCTTACTCTGTCTCACACACAGTGGCCAATGGGCACAACACTGTAGCAGTATTAAAGACCTGTCAAAACAGGTGTTTATCTAAATAGTTTGCAAATATCTACCTTCATTTGTCTATTCCCCAAATAATACATCCGCCATACTCGTCTGGTTTTCAGTGTGTCATCCCACCAGGCTCTGTCTGGTGAGTTGTGCAGATTGTCATGGGCTAGTGGGAGCCTTGGACTGGGCCATTGATGTGAGACAGCAGATAGAGTATTCTCTTCACTTCCACCCTCCTGCCTTGCTACTGCCTTTGGGAGGCAGAACTAAGAGTTCAATTCAATTTAGGATCGATTCTGATATTCTCTTTCAGAGGGAGCCTGAGCCCGGGCCAGTCATCAGTTCTTCAGAACCCTTAACCACCTGGCACTTCCCATTGAGCCAGACTGCTTCCCTGTAGTTGTGGATTTCTGAGCCCCAGCTTCTCTGAGCATTCTGTCACTGTCCTGAAGTTCGAGCTGCACACCTCAAGCGACTTTCTGGTGGCCTCTCTGTTTCTGCTTTGCCTCTGACGCCCTTGTCCTCTCCTCTCTCTTCAGTCTCTCACCTGTAGCCTGCTGCTTCCTTGGTTGCCATTTCCTCTTTCACTACTTGCCTGTCTGTTTGGGATCCCATGGGGCAGGAAGCCACATACACCCAGATCCTGGCTCACAGAGGTCCTATAGCAAGATGGTGCCTCCTGTTGCCATCCCAGCAGAAAGCTTTCCCAGATGCCCCAATGCTTCCCAGTCAGCACTGAATCAAAGTCTCCCCAGTTGGAGACTTTCTGGCCTCATTTGCTATACCCTGAGCCAATCCAAAGATGACTGAGGCTACAAAAGGCCACACCTTGTCTATTAGGGTTAGTTGGGTTTGGCTACAAGTACCTGAAATCTCAAAATGATAGTGGTGTCAGTAAAGTGCATAGGGCTAGAGTTGGTGTGATCTGCCAAGCACAAGAGTTTAGGACTTCTTCATATCCTATCTACCACCATGTATAGCTCCTGGAATCTGAGACCCTGTGTGAACCAGGTGCCATCAGGAAATAGAGAAGGTGTCATTTCCTACCAGGTCTAAGGGAACTTTTTGGCCCTGTACACCCATCCTCATCTTGTGTTCCATTGGCCCAAATGTAGTCGATATGCTACACAGAGCTTCAATGATAGCCAGGAGGTGTAGGCTTCATTAATACAACCAACTAGTGAGGTTCCATAACCGTATGGGAGGAGTGTGGCCATCAGAAAGTCTGCTACTTGGATGCATTTGCAAGCTTTGATGGGGTGCCATATAACTAACCAGAGCCTGGCAGGAATAGAAAGGAGCAAACAGGAAGGGTGCATTTTTATTCAGTACCTGCTTGAACTAGTTCTGGTCTTTCAGTCCTGCGTCACCTTCCATCAGCCCTGCCATGTAGGAAGAAAAAAGACATAACCTGTCAGGCCATGTGACTAGCTCTCTCTCTCTCTTTCTCTCTCTCTCTCTCTCTCTCTCTCTCTCTCTCTCTCTCTCTCTCTCTCTTTTAAATTGAATATATTCTTCATTTACATTACAAATGTTATACCCCTTCCCGGTTTTGCCCCTCCCTGAAAAACCCCAACCCATCCTCCCACCCCCTGCCTCCAAGAATGTGCTCTTCCACCCAACCCGCTCCTACGACCCCCACTCGATTTCCCCACACTGGGGCCTCTATTGAGCCTTCACAGGACCAAGGACCTCTCCTCCCACTGATGCCTGACAAGACATTCCTCTGCCACTCCTTTGGCTGGAACCATGTGTACCCCTTGGTTGATGGCTTAGTCCCTGGGAGCCCTGGGGTTTCTGGTTGGCCGACATTGTTGTTCTTCCCATGGGGGTGCAACCCCCCCAGCTTCTCCAGTCTGCCCTCCAACTCTTCCATTGTGAACCCCACGCTCAGTCCAATGGTTGGCTGCTAGTATTCACTTCTGATTATCTGTAAGGCTCTGGCAGGGCCCCTCCAAAAGACAACCATAACAGGCTCATTTTGGTACACATTTCTTGTCATCCATAGTAGTTTTGGGGTTTGGTGACTGTTTATAGGATGAATCCCCAGGTAGGTCAATCTCTGGGTGGAAGCTTATAGAGGAGAAAGTGGAGAAGAACCTTGAACACATGGGTGCAGAGGAAAATTTCCTGAATAGAACACCAATGGCTTATGCTCTAAGAACAAGAATTGACAAATGGAACCTTGTAAAACTGCAATGCTTCTGTAAGGCAAAGGACACTGTCAATAGGACAAAATGGCAACCAGCAGATTGGGAAAAGATCTTTACCAATCCTACATCCGATAGAGGGCTAAATATCCAATGTATACAAAGAACTTAAGAAGTTAGACTCCAGAGTGTCAAATAACCCTATTAAAAATGGGGTACAGAGCTAAACAGTGAATTTTCAACTGAGGAAACTGGAATGGCTCTGAAGCACCTAAAGAAATGTTCAGCATCCTTAGTTATCAGGGAAATGCAAATCAAAACAACCCTGAGATTCCACCTCACACCAGTCAGAATAGCTAAGATGAAAAACTCAGGGGACAGCAGATGCTGGAGAGGATGTGGAGAAAGAGGAACAGCTCTCTTGTTCCATAACACTGCCCTTTTCAGCTCTCCTCAGCTGGAGAAGCTTAATGCTAATCAGAGCAAACATGGCTGGCTAGAAAGAAAGAGTAAGGAGTCTGACCTGACAGGGAGAGGAGTGCCAGCATGCATGGTAAGACTGGGGATATACCAGGCCCTGGCAACAGGAAGCAGGCTGACAGCAGTGAGGAGCTGGGGCTTACCCACCATACCTGGCCAACAGCGCCTACAGCTACCTAGAGACCTGAGCATCTATGGAACCTAGTTGGTAGCTCTGAAAAAGCAGGGGAAAGTCCTCATCTGGGTGAATGAGGAAACCTTGCCTTTTGCGAAGTGAAGGATAATCTCTTCTCTGTGGACCGTTCCCCAGAGAACTTATTCTGATCTGCACTGAAGCCTGAAGTCTGAGAGAGGGTACAGCCCTCCCCTTTTCCCTTCCTTCCTTAACTTCAAATGTGAGATGGGAAGTTTGTGGTTAGTGTGCAAATGAAACAGCCAGCCAGGCCTCAGAGCAGCCCTCCCCCACTCATCCCGAAGGGATTTGCAGCATGCAATCTGTCCCCCCTGGTTTGGAGATGTAATTTTTTTATCATGTCTTGCCTTTCTAGAAAATTAATGGCCCCTCCATTTTTCAGAGAGAGAACAATGAAGGAACGTCATGATGGGACGGAAATGCTCCATCGTTCTCTCTTATCCGATGACATGTTTAAAGCTCAATTATTTTAGGTGAGGAGGAGGTGTGTGTGGGGGGTGCAGCCAGGCTGGGCCATCCCTCTCTACCCAGCACTCTGCAGAAAGACTCAAAGCATTGTCTGGTGTAATGGCCATGACAACCAGATGCAACAACCATTGTCATATTTTGCAAATGAGGAAAAGAAGTCTGGGAGAGGCTCTCTTTTAATCAGTGGTCTTTTGGATATGAAGCCTTTTACATGGAAGGGGCCCTCAGTCTTCAGAAGGTGAGCTGGGGGCAGGTCTCTCTGGGAAGGTGCCTATGTGGAAAGCCCAATTATATCTTGTGGCATAGAGGAACAGCTGGCCAATGCCTGCAAGAGAGGGAGTGGGATTGGTAGATATGTAACACGAGACTGCCTCTCCCCTAGGGTGGATAAAAGACCATGTGGTATACCAAGACCTATGGCCATTCTGAGTTCCCACCATCTGGGGGCTCACGCACTGTAACACCAGAGGCTACAGTCAGAAGTGGGCCTCACTTGCCAATGTAAAGGTAGCAGTAGAGTGATGGTGCTCCAGGTGTAGGAGTTTCTGGGGGAGTCCTCCCCCACACCCTTTGGCTCATGGCTCCTCCCATCTTTGGGCCAGCTGTGTGTGGTGGGGTCTTACTCTCTAGTACTGACCTCAGACTTCTCCTGGGGTGGAACCTGCCTTGAACCTGTTGTAAGATGTCTCTTTTACGTGTAAGGACTCTTCTGAGTGCTTTTAGCACAGCTGGACAATTGTAGATCATCTCCACTTAAGTATCAGCTCAACCCTTCTGCTCCCTCGGCAACAGGTGTGGGTGACCCGTTCAACACTGCCCAGCTCCAGTCCTTGCCGTAGGCATCACAGCTTCAGCCCATTTGCCACAGGGGGTACACATCATAGGCTCAGTGTGTCCAGTTGCATCTCTATGCCCATCACATCTACTAAGGTGCTCATTTTATCTGAGGCACAAGTAGCCTCGTCAGAGATTCATTTTCCTGAGGCTATAGGAACCCTCAGTCCCCATAGCAGGGCCCAGGCCCAGCCTCACTACCTTCTGTCTCTGCCGTTTTTTCTGAATACACCCAAATACCCTCAGTGTGTCCCGAGCATCCTCCCCAGTTCCATGCGTGCTGAGCATCTACCGTGTGCTGGGAATGAGCAAAGAATAATCCCTCACCTCGCTCTGATTTCTAGACCAGAACAGAGCAGCAGCTTGACTGGCCGCGTTTGCCAGAAGCACCTGGCATGGGCAGCTCATCCCTGGGCTTCAACTTCTTCATTTAGGGAATGGAAAATCCTCAGAGCCCCTTCCTTGGAAGGGGAGTACAATAAATAAGACTCGGCCTGGGGCTTGATGAGGGAATCCTCTTTGCACTAGTAAGTGCTGGAGTGAAGGAGACACCAGCCTGTCAAGAACTCTGCGAGCAAATACTGGGCAGGGCAGACAAACTTCAGGGCCTGGACAGTGACTACATGCCACTGTGCTGTGCTATGCTGTGCTGTGCTGGCCTGGGCTGGGTGGTGCTGTACTGTGCTGGGCTGTGCTGGACTGGGCTGTGTAGTGCAGGAGGCTGGCTCCAACATCCCCTTCCCTTGGAAGTCAGACTCTTATACCTGAGGCACTCAACCTGCTCCTTCTCCATGGGAGTCCAGGCTCCTTAGACAGGAGAAGCCATGACCACTACCTTGGCCAAGAACGTATAAAGAAAATGTCGTTTAATTTGTGGGCATGCTGGAGAGCCCACTGACCGTTTCTTTGTAGGGCTTCTGTGGAGCTACTGCCAGTGGGGGGTGTCTGTGTGGGTCCAGGCCACATCTTCCATGGCAGAAAATGCCTATTTTTTTTCCTTACTAAGGCTTAATGTTCACTTTGAACATCAGATGTGGAGGCCTAGATTCAGGCTTGTGCTTGGAACAGGGTTAAACAGTAGAGAGACTTGTAAAACCAGGTTATATGGATAGGAAGCTCAGGCCCCTGGGCTATCCTTCCAAAGGAAGGGGCAGGAGACCAGCCCCGCAGCTATACAGATGCAGTAATTCCATGTGCAGTGAAGTCAGCTCTCCCAGCAGCCACCAAGAGAGGAGCTGCAAACTTGCCATTCTCTTAAAAATACAGTTGGGATGTGTGGTTGGACACATTACTAATTTGCTGCTAGGAGACCACCAGACATTCCCTGACAGGGTGTCGGCATGGCCTCTCTGGTGGCATGGTCAAGGTCCTCCAGAGGTCACATTGTTGCCTCATCCACTCCTCCCAAGGGCCAAGACAGCTCCTGTGTAAATCCTTGACGCTTTCTAATGCTTTCTTCCCCATGAAAGCCTCAGCATGTGTGTCTGAGTCCATCCAGAGTTGTGTCCCCAGCATGCAGGTGGTTTCTGAATAGATAGAGTCAGTTCTGCTGTGACCCAGTGCAATGAGTTAGTAGGCACATCAAATTTAAGACAGATGCCTGCTCCTGTATCCTCACATCTTCCTCAGCATCCAGGGACAGTGTCCACATCCAGCCACTAAAGCCCCAGGTCCCAAACCACATGCCATTAAGAGATGTGCCTGTAATGAAATCTACTTCAAGGTAAGTTGGCCCTTCAGGGTCTACTCTCCTGCTACGCCATGGATGGAGGGCCTTGAATAGACTCCATAGTTCAGATGAATCTAATACAACCTGTGTTTCCTTAGCTGCATAACAAAATACCAGGAAATCATAGCTTCTCTTACAGTTTTGGTGACAGCCATTCTTGGTCTAGGTATTAGTGGCTCACCTATTTAGAAGGGACCGGAGAGACTCCTACCTTGCTTCTTCTAGCTTCTGTTGGCCCCCAGAAGTCCTTTGCATTCATTAGTTAGTAGCTTCATCTTGAGCAGATCTTGTATGGGAAAGCATGTTTGGTGAGAGGGTAAGCGAGGCAGGGGTTTGAGGAACTCAAAATGGGCAATCTGAGTCTACTTGAAGAAACCCAAGGTATGTGAGTCTAAACGGTGAACTTTCCTGAAAACCCCACCAAGGCCCTCAGCTCCTGGCTGCTGTGATGATTGGAACGTAGAAAGTGAGAGCTGAGCAGGTATTGGTGAAGGAGTGAAGGAATGAGGGCATGCAGGAAGAGAGGGAGGGCAAGAGCAAACTGTCCAGGAAGCCAGAGCATACAGATACCCTTTGATACCTCATCCCAACAGGCCACCTTGGGGCACATCCCTTGACTTCTCAGCCACAGCAAGCTTCCTTAAGGACCAATCACTGCAATGGCATGTCCACTGGGAAGCAATGGCTTTGACAGCTAGTCTCACACTGTTTTTTTCTTTTGTGTGTGTGTATGTGTGCATAAGTACATGTGTGGGTTCATATGTATGCAATATATGCTTGTCCTTGTGCATGTATATGCCAGAGGTCAACTTTGAGTGCTATTCCCCAAGCACTATCTACCTTTTTTTTTCTTTTAAAGATAGAGTCTCATTGGCCCGAAGATTACAAGATTGTCTAGGCCATCTGGCCAGTGATTCCCCAAGGCCCTGTTTTTCCCTTCCTCTCCAACACTGGGATTATATGTTCACATGACCTTGGTCAGATTTATTTTCCCCTATGGATTCTAGGAGGTCTAATCTAACGCATGCTTCTAAGACTCGTACTTGACTGTCTGAGTCATTTCCCTAGCCCTAGACTCCTCTCTGGTGTGATCAGAACTCTCCTTCACAATCCAGGCATGGTGACACACACCTTTAATCCTGGAGACTGGGAGACTGTGGCAGAAGGATTGCAAGCTCAAAGCCAGCCTGGGCTAAAGAAATAGCCTTTCCTGTGTGTCTCTGCCTGCCCCACGTAGCCCAGAGATCCCGTACCACTGCAGGCTCTCATCCTCAGTGTGACATGCTTCACACAGTAGCTCAGCTGTTCATGTGAGCATCTGTGTACAAACAAAGGTACACAATGTTCAGACCTTGGACTTTATCAGTTGGATGACTCAGATCAGCCGTGTCCCCTCCTGTTTTGCCGCACAGGGAGGACATCGGGGCTAAATTACAGAGAGCAATATGAAAGCCAGGAAATAGTGGTAGGATATGAATTCAGTTGTGGCTCCCTAAGCTATGAGCAAACCTAGGCTGGTTTGTATTTCCCTGACCCCACACCGACTGAAACCCTGAGAGCCAGTGAACCAGGGGGAGACAGGGTTCTGTGAGGCCACATCTCAGCTAGTGGTTGTAAAAGACCAAGGCTCAGAGCCTCATGGAAAGAGCTCAGGAAAACGCTACTTGTGGAGCTGGGGCTCCAAGAGTTCCTACATCTCATTGTTGCACTCACAAAAGTGTACTTGCTTCCAACCACAGGTTTAGAGAAGTCATATGGCTCCCCAAGGCCACCCCTTGCCTAGAGCAGGACCTGGTGCTAGCCAAAGACTGGCTTATAGCCCCACACCTTGGTTCCTCTAGACTCATGAGGAGCTCTCTTACCTCTCTTACCAGAGGACTGTCCCTGGAGGCTAGAGGTGCTAGGTGGTGAGCTCAAGTGCACCTCAGGGGTCAGGAAAGCACTGACCAGCACCAAGTGCTCAAGCTTGGAGAACATCACCTGTCTTTGCTTTATGGTATTCCAGGTCTTGGCACATCGACTGCTTCCACAGAGAGTTTAGTTTCTAGGTTCCCAGGACTGCATAGGATTGAAAAGCAGCCCTGCTAGATGGGCCGGAATTGACACAAGAGTCCTTTAGCAAAAGGCAGGATGGCTGTGAGGATCTAGGTACCCCCATGTTTCCTCTGTTACCCAAGGATAAATAGTAGCTAGGACTTCCCGGCCAAGACCAAAGCAAGTCAGGGCCACTGTCACTTCAGACCTTGGAGTTCTTCTACTTTGTAACAGAAGGGTCCTTAGCCCATCTGTCATCTTCAAGCAACACCTTAACACCCTGACTCTAGCCGCACACAGCATCATGTCCTCATGGTTTGCCTAGCCCTAATTATCCTACCCTTTCCTGAAGATCACAGTACACATCCCTTCTAAACTACATACCTGGCATGCACCCCAAATCCTTCAGTGTCCCCTGCTCCCACATCAGAATCTAGAGGACATAACACACCCACAGACCTCATCACCAAGACTCTTCCCTCATATCCATGCTTGTCCACTCCCCTCCATCACCTCTTCCCGCCCGGTCCTCCCTAGCTGATCTACACCTTGGAGTCTCAGATGGACAGCTTCTCCTCTAGGAAGGCCTTACCCTGCCACCATCCCGGGTACTCGCATCTGTCTCTCCCCATCCTCCTGTTTGGCGCTTGCTTTGTGACACACTTAAATGCATTTTATTTCCAGTCAGTCTCCAAACTCTGTCATTGGTCATGGTTCCTGCAGGAACCCCCAACCCCACCAACCCAAGTTGTGCAAACCACGGCAGGACTGCAGGGAAGATAGGGAGCTTTGGGATGTGGGGAGCAGGGCAGGTGCTACCAAAGGACCCTTCCTGCTGGGTGTCATTTTCATTACAGCTGTGGGGGAGAGGTATGAGTGCCTAAAGCCTGCCCACAGGAGCCTGTCTGTGTCCTTCCGTGGGCCAGCAGGACTACGGAATGACAGACATATCAAGGTTATGTAGGAGGTCTTTCCAGCCTTGAGAGAGAGGATCCACCTCATGGAACATTATTTGCCCCATCAAAGATATTTTTATGGCTATTTCT